>JASTWF010000409.1:0-112500 GCA_030390025.1 Squalus acanthias
CCCGATCACTATCCCTGGACCCTGCCCTCTCCCGATCACTATCCCGGGACCATGCCCTCTCCCGATCACTATCCAGAGACCCTGCCCTCTCCCGATCACTATATCGGGATCCTGCCCTCTCCCGATCACTATCCCGGGACCCTGCCCTCTCCCGATCACTATCTCGGGACCCTGCCCTCTCCCGATCACTATCCCGGGACCCTGCCCTCTCCCGATCACTATCCCGGGACCCTGCCCTCTCCCGATCACTATCCCTGGACCCTGCCCTCTCACGAACACGATCCCGGGACCCTGCCCTCTCCCGATCACTATCCCGGGACCCTGCCCTCTCCCAATCACTATCCCGGGACCCTGCCCTCACACGATCACGATCCCAGGACCCTGCCCTCTCCCGATCATTATCCCAGGACCCTGCGCTCTCCAGATCACTATCCCGGGTAACTGCCCACTCCCGATCACTATCCCGGGACCCTGCCCTCTCCCGATCATTATCCCGGGATCCTGCCCTCTCCCGATCATTATCCCGGTCACTGACCACTCCCGGTCACTGTCCCGGGACCCTGCCCTCTCCCTATCACTATCCCGGGTCACTGCCCTCTCCCGATCACTATCCCGGGACCCTGCCCTCTCCCGATCACTATCCCGGGACCCTGTCCTCTCCCGATCACTATCCAGAGACACTGCCCTCTTTCGATCACTATCCCGGGACCCTGCCCTCTCCCGATCAATATCCCGAGACCCTGCCCTCTCCCAATCACTATCCCGGGACCCTGCCCTTTCCCGATCACTATCCCGGGACACTGACCACTCCCGATCACTATCCCGGGACGCTGCCCTCTCCCGATCACTATCCCGGGACCCTGCCCTCTCCCGATCACTATCCCCGGACCCTGCCCTTTCCCGATCACTATCCCGGGACCCTGCTCCCTCCCGATCATTTTCCCGGGACCCTGCCCTCTCCAAATCACTATCCCGGGTCCCTGCCCTCTCCCGATCACTATCCCGGGATCCTGCCCTCTCCCGATCACTATCCCGGTACCTTGCCCTCTCCCGATCACTATCCCGGGACACTCCCCTCTCCAAATAACTATCCCGGGACCCTGCCCTGTCCCGATCATTATCCCAGGACCCTGCGCTCTCCAGATCACTATCCCGGGTAACTGACCACTCCCGGTCACTATCCCGGGACCCTGCCCTCTCCCTATCTCTATCCCGGGATCCTGCCCTCTCCCAATCACTATCCCGGGACCCTGCCCTCTCCCCATCACTATCCAGAGACCCTGCCCTCTCCCGGTCACTATCCCGGGACCCTGCCCTCTCCCGATCACTATCCAGAGACCCTGCCCTCTCCCGATCACTATCCCAGGACCCTGCCCTCTCCCGAGCACTATCCCGAGACCCTGCCCTCTCCCAATCACTATCCCGGGACCTTGCCCTTTCCCGATCACTATCCCGGGACACTGACCACTCCCGATCACTATCCCGGGACCCTGCCCTCTCCCGATCACTATCCCGGGACCCTGCCCTCTCCCGATCACTATCCCGGGACCCTGCCCTCTCCCGATCACTGTACCGAGACCCTGCCCTCTCCTGATCACTATCCCGGGACCCTGCCCTCTCTCGATCACTATCCCGGGACCCTGCCCTCTCCCGATCACCATCCCCGGACCCTGCCCTCTCCCGATCACTATCCCGGGACCCTGCTCCCTCCCGATCATTTTCCCGGGACCCTGCCCTCTCCAAATCACTATCCCGGGACCCTGCCCTCTCCCGATCACTATCCCGGGATCCTGCCCTCCCCCGATCACTATCCCGGGACCCTGCCCTCTCCCGATCACTATTCCGGGACCCTGCCCTCTCCCGATCACTATCCCGGGACCCTGCCCTCTCCCGATCACTATCCCGGGACCCTGCCCTCTCCCGATCACTATCCCGGGACCCTGCCCTCTCCCGATCACTATCCCGGGACCCTGCCCTCTCCCGATCTCTATCCCGGGACCCTGCCCACTCCCGAGCACTATCCCGGGAACCTGCCCTCTCCCGATCAGTATCCCGGGACCCTGCCCTCTCCCGATCACTATCCCAGGACCCGGCCCTCTCCCGATCACTATCCCGGGACCCTGCCCTCTCCCGATCACTATCCCGGGACCCTGCCCTCTCCCGATCACTATCCCGGGACCCTGCCCTCTCCCGATCACTATTCCGAGACCCTGCACTTTCCCGATCACAATCCAGAGACACTGCCCTCTCCCAATCACTATCCCAGGTCTCTGCCCTCTCACGATCACGATCCTGGGACCCTGCTCCCTCCTGATCACTATCCCGGGACCCTGCGCTCTCCCGATCACTATCCCGGGACCCTGCCCTCTCCCAATCACTATCCCGGGACCCTGCCCTCACACGATCACGATCCCGGGACCCTGCCCTCTCTCGATCACTATCCCGGGACCCTGCCCTCTCCCGATCACTATCCCCGGTCCCTGCCCTCTCCCGATCACTATCCCGGGACCCTGCTCCCTCCCGATCATTTTCCCGGGACCCTGCCCTCTCCAAATCACTATCCCGGGACCCTGCCCTCTCCCGATCACTATCCCGGGATCATGCCCTCTCCCGATCACTATCCCGGGACCCTGCCCTCTCCCGATCACTATTCCGGGACCCTGCCCTCTCCCGATCACTATCCCGGGACCCTGCCCTCTCCCGATCACTATCCCGGGACCCTGCCCTCTCCCGATCACTATCCTGGGACCCTGCCCTCTCCCGATCACTATCCCGGGACCCTGCCCTCTCCCGATCTCTATCCCGGGACCCTGCCCACTCCCGAGCACTATCCCGGGAACCTGCCCTCTCCCGATCAGTATCCCGGGACCCTGCCCTCTCCCGATCACTATCCCAGGACCCGGCCCTCTCCCGATCACTATCCCGGGACCCTGCCCTCTCCCGATCACTATCCCGGGACCCTTCCCTCTCCCGATCACAATCGCGGGACCCTGCCCTCTCCCGATCACTATCCAGAGACACTGCCCTCTTTCGATCACTATCCCGGGACCCTGCCCTCTCCCGATCAATATCCCGGGTCACTGCCCTCTCCCGATCACTATCCCGGGACCTTGCCCTCTCCTGATGACTATCTCGGGACCCTGCCCTCTCCCGATCACTATCCAGAGACCCTGCCCTCTCCCGATCACAATCCCAGGACCCTGCCCTCTCCCGAGCACTATCCCGAGACCCTGCCCTTTCCCGATCAGTATCCCGGGACCCTGCCCTTTCCCGATCACTATCCCGGGACACTGCCCACTCCCGATCACTATCCCGGCTCCCTGCCCTCTCCCGATCACTATCCCGGGACCCTGCCCTCTCCCGATCACTATCCCGGGACCCTGCCCTCTCCCAATCACTGTACCGAGACCCTGCCCTCTCCCGATCACTCTCCCAGGACCCTGCCCTCTCTCGATCCCTATCCCTGGACCCTGCACTCTCCCGATCACTATCCCGGGACCCTGCCCTCTCCCGATCACTATCCCCGGACCCTGCCCTCTCCCGATCACCATTCTGGGACCCTGCTCCCTCCCGATCATTTTCCCGGGACCCTGCCCTCTCCAAATCACTATCCCGGGACCCTGCCCTCTCCCGATCACTATCCCGGGATCCTGCCCTCTCCCGAGCACTATCCCGAGACCCTGCCCTTTCCCGATCAGTATCCCGGGACCCTGCCCTTTCCCGATCACTATCCCGGGACACTGCCCACTCCCGATCACTATCCCGGCTCCCTGCCCTCTCCCGATCACTATCCCGGGACCCTGCCCTCTCCCGATCACTATCCCGGGACCCTGCCCTCTCCCAATCACTGTACCGAGACCCTGCCCTCTCCCGATCACTCTCCCGGGACCCTGCCCTCTCTCGATCCCTATCCCTGGACCCTGCACTCTCCCGATCACTATCCCGGGACCCTGCCCTCTCCCGATCACTATCCCCGGACCCTGCCCTCTCCCGATCACCATTCTGGGACCCTGCTCCCTCCCGATCATTTTCCCGGGACCCTGCCCTCTCCAAATCACTATCCCGGGACCCTGCCCTCTCCCGATCACTATTCCGGGATCCTGCCCTCTCCCGATCACTATCCCGGGACCCTGCCCTCTCTCGATCACTATCCCGTGACCCTGCCCTCTCCCGATCACTATCCCGGGACCCTGCCCTCTCCCGATCACTATCCCCGGACCCTGCCCTCTCCCGATCACCATTCTGGGACCCTGCTCCCTCCCGATCATTTTCCCGGGACCCTGCCCTCTCCAAATCACTATCCCGGGACCCTGCCCTCTCCCGATCACTATCCCGGGATCCTGCCCTCTCCCGAGCACTATCCCGAGACCCTGCCCTTTCCCGATCAGTATCCCGGGACCCTGCCCTTTCCCGATCACTATCCCGGGACACTGCCCACTCCCGATCACTATCCCGGCTCCCTGCCCTCTCCCGATCACTATCCCGGGACCCTGCCCTCTCCCGATCACTATCCCGGGACCCTGCCCTCTCCCAATCACTGTACCGAGACCCTGCCCTCTCCCGATCACTCTCCCGGGACCCTGCCCTCTCTCGATCCCTATCCCTGGACCCTGCACTCTCCCGATCACTATCCCGGGACCCTGCCCTCTCCCGATCACTATCCCCGGACCCTGCCCTCTCCCGATCACCATTCTGGGACCCTGCTCCCTCCCGATCATTTTCCCGGGACCCTGCCCTCTCCAAATCACTATCCCGGGACCCTGCCCTCTCCCGATCACTATTCCGGGATCCTGCCCTCTCCCGATCACTATCCCGGGACCCTGCCCTCTCTCGATCACTATCCCGTGACCCTGCCCTCTCCCGATCACTATCCCGGGACCCTGCCCTCTCCCGATCACTATCCCGGGACCCTGCCCTCTCCCGATCACTATCCCCGGACAATGCCCTCTCCGGATCACTATCCCGAGACCCTGCCCTCTCCCGATCACTATCCCGTTACCTTACCCTCTCCTGATGACTATCCCGGGACCCTGCCCTCTCCCGATCACTATCCAGAGACCCTGCCCTCTCCCGATCACTATCCCAGGACCCTGCCCTCTCCCGAGCACTATCCCGAGACCCTGCCCTCTCCCAATCACTATCCCGGGACCCCGCCCTTTCCCGATCACTATCCCGGGACACTGACCACTCCCGATCACTATCATGGGACCCTGCCCTCTCCCGATCACTATCCCGGGACCCTGCCCTCTCCCGATCACTATCCCCGGACCCTGCCCTATCCCGATCACTATCCCGGGACCCTGCTCCCTCCCGATCATTTTCCCGGGACCCTGCCCTCTCCAAATCACTATCCCGGGACCCTGCCCTCTCCCGATCACTATCCCGGGATCCTGCACTCTCCCGATCACTATCCCGGGACCCTGCCCTCTCCCGATCACTATCCCGGGACCCTGCCCTCCCCCGATCACTATCCCGGGACACTGCCCTCTCCCGATCACTATCCCGGGACTCTGCCCTCTCCCGATCACTATCCCGGGACCCTGCCCTCTCCCGATCACTATCCCGGGACCCTGCCCTCTCCCGATCTCTATCCCGGGACCCTGCCCATTCCCGAGCACTATCCCGGGAACCTGCCCTCTCCCGATCAGTATCCCGGGACCCTGCCCTCTCCCGATCACTATCCCAGGACCCGGCCCTCTCCCGATCACTATCCCGGGACCCTGCCCTCTCCCGATCACTATCCCGGGACCCTGCCCTCTCCCGATCACTATCCCGGGACCCTGCCCTCTCCCGATCACTATCCCGAGACCCTGCCCTCTCCCGATCACAATCCAGAGACACTGCCCTCTTCCAATCACTATCCCGGGACTCTGCCCTCTCCCGATCACTATCCCGGGACCCTGCTCCCTCCCGATCATTTTCCCGGGACCCTGCCCTCTCCAAATCACTATCCCGGGACCCTGCCCTCTCCCGATCACTATCCCGGGATCCTGCCCTCCCCCGATCACTATCCCGGGACCCTGCCCTCTCCCGATCACTATCCCGAGACCCTGCCCTCTCCCGATCACTATCCCGGGACCCTGCCCTCTCCCGATCACTATCCCGGGACCCTGCCCTCTCCCGATCACTATCCCGGGACCCTGCCCTCTCCCGATCACTATCCCGGGACCCTGCCCTCTCCCGATCTCTATCCCGGGACCCTGCCCACTCCCGAGCACTATCCCGGGAACCTGCCCTCTCCCGATCAGTATCCCGGGACCCTGCCCTCTCCCGATCACTATCCCAGGACCCGGCCCTCTCCCGATCACTATCCCGGGACCCTGCCCTCTCCCGATCACTATCCCGGGACCCTGCCCTCTCCCGATCACTATCCCGGGACCCTGCCCTCTCCCGATCACTATCCCGAGACCCTGCACTTTCCCGATCACAATCCAGAGACACTGCCCTCTCCCAATCACTATCCCAGGTCTCTGCCCTCTCACGATCACGATCCTGGGACCCTGCTCCGTCCTGATCACTATCCCGGGACCCTGCGCTCTCCCGATCACTATCCCGGGACCCTGCCCTCTCCCAATCACTATCCCGGGACCCTGCCCTCACACGATCACGATCCCGGGACCCTGCCCTCTCTCGATCACTATCCCGGGACCCTGCCCTCTCCCGATCACTATCCCCGGTCCCTGCCCTCTCCCGATCACTATCCCGGGACCCTGCTCCCTCCCGATCATTTTCCCGGGACCCTGCCCTCTCCAAATCACTATCCCGGGACCCTGCCCTCTCCCGATCACTATCCCGGGATCATGCCCTCTCCCGATCACTATCCCGGGACCCTGCCCTCTCCCGATCACTATTCCGGGACCCTGCCCTCTCCCGATCACTATCCCGGGACCCTGCCCTCTCCCGATCACTATCCTGGGACCCTGCCCTCTCCCGATCACTATCCCGGGACCCTGCCCTCTCCCGATCTCTATCCCGGGACCCTGCCCACTCCCGAGCACTATCCCGGGAACCTGCCCTCTCCCGATCAGTATCCCGGGACCCTGCCCTCTCCCGATCACTATCCCAGGACCCGGCCCTCTCCCGATCACTATCCCGGGACCCTGCCCTCTCCCGATCACTATCCCGGGATCCTTCCCTCTCCCGATCACTATCCCGGGACCCTGCCCTCTCCCGATCACTATGCAGAGACACTGCCCTCTTTCGATCACTATCCCGGGACCCTGCCCTCTCCCGATCAATATCCCGGGTCACTGCCCTCTCCCGATCACTATCCCGGGACCTTGCCCTCTCCTGATGACTATCTCGGGACCCTGCCCTCTCCCGATCACTATCCAGAGACCCTGCCCTCTCCCGATCACAATCCCAGGACCCTGCCCTCTCCCGAGCACTATCCCGAGACCCTGCCCTTTCCCGATCAGTATCCCGGGACCCTGCCCTTTCCCGATCACTATCCCGGGACACTGCCCACTCCCGATCACTATCCCGGCTCCCTGCCCTCTCCCGATCACTATCCCGGGACCCTGCCCTCTCCCGATCACTATCCCGGGACCCTGCCCTCTCCCAATCACTGTACCGAGACCCTGCCCTCTCCCGATCACTCTCCCGGGACCCTGCCCTCTCTCGATCCCTATCCCTGGACCCTGCACTCTCCCGATCACTATCCCGGGACCCTGCCCTCTCCCGATCACTATCCCCGGACCCTGCCCTCTCCCGATCACCATTCTGGGACCCTGCTCCCTCCCGATCATTTTCCCGGGACCCTGCCCTCTCCAAATCACTATCCCGGGACCCTGCCCTCTCCCGATCACTATCCCGGGATCCTGCCCTCTCCCGATCACTATCCCGGGACCCTGCCCTCTCTCGATCACTATCCCGTGACCCTGCCCTCTCCCGATCACTATCCCGGGACCCTGCCGTCTCCCGATCACTATCCCGGGACCCTGCCCTCTCCCGATCACTATCCCCGGACAATGCCCTCTCCGGATCACTATCCCGAGACCCTGCCCTCTCCCGATCACTATCCCGTTACCTTACCCTCTCCTGATGACTATCCCGGGACCCTGCCCTCTCCCGATCACTATCCAGAGACCCTGCCCTCTCCCGATCACTATCCCAGGACCCTGCCCTCTCCCGAGCACTATCCCGAGACCCTGCCCTCTCCCAATCACTATCCCGGGACCCCGCCCTTTCCCGATCACTATCCCGGGACACTGACCACTCCCGATCACTATCATGGGACCCTGCCCTCTCCCGATCACTATCCCGGGACCCTGCCCTCTCCCGATCACTATCCCCGGACCCTGCCCTATCCCGATCACTATCCCGGGACCCTGCTCCCTCCCGATCATTTTCCCGGGACCCTGCCCTCTCCAAATCACTATCCCGGGACCCTGCCCTCTCCCGATCACTATACCGGGATCCTGCACTCTCCCGATCACTATCCCGGGACCCTGCCCTCTCCCGATCACTATCCCGGGACCCTGCCCTCCCCCGATCACTATCCCGGGACACTGCCCTCTCCCGATCACTATCCCGGGACTCTGCCCTCTCCCGATCACTATCCCGGGACCCTGCCCTCTCCCGATCACTATCCCGGGACCCTGCCCTCTCCCGATCTCTATCCCGGGACCCTGCCCATTCCCGAGCACTATCCCGGGAACCTGCCCTCTCCCGATCAGTATCCCGGGACCCTGCCCTCTCCCGATCACTATCCCAGGACCCGGCCCTCTCCCGATCACTATCCCGGGACCCTGCCCTCTCCCGATCACTATCCCGGGACCCTGCCCTCTCCCGATCACTATCCCGGGACCCTGCCCTCTCCCGATCAATATCCCGGGTCACTGCCCTCTCCCGATCACTATCCCGGGACCTTGCCCTCTCCTGATGACTATCTCGGGACCCTGCCCTCTCCCGATCACTATCCAGAGACCCTGCCCTCTCCCGATCACAATCCCAGGACCCTGCCCTCTCCCGAGCACTATCCCGAGACCCTGCCCTTTCCCGATCAGTATCCCGGGACCCTGCCCTTTCCCGATCACTATCCCGGGACACTGCCCACTCCCGATCACTATCCCGGCTCCCTGCCCTCTCCCGATCACTATCCCGGGACCCTGCCCTCTCCCGATCACTATCCCGGGACCCTGCCCTCTCCCAATCACTGTACCGAGACCCTGCCCTCTCCCGATCACTCTCCCGGGACCCTGCCCTCTCTCGATCCCTATCCCTGGACCCTGCACTCTCCCGATCACTATCCCGGGACCCTGCCCTCTCCCGATCACTATCCCCGGACCCTGCCCTCTCCCGATCACCATTCTGGGACCCTGCTCCCTCCCGATCATTTTCCCGGGACCCTGCCCTCTCCAAATCACTATCCCGGGACCCTGCCCTCTCCCGATCACTATCCCGGGATCCTGCCCTCTCCCGATCACTATCCCGGGACCCTGCCCTCTCTCGATCACTATCCCGTGACCCTGCCCTCTCCCGATCACTATCCCGGGACCCTGCCCTCTCCCGATCACTATCCCGGGACCCTGCCCTCTCCCGATCACTATCCCGGACAATGCCCTCTCCGGATCACTATCCCGAGACCCTGCCCTCTCCCGATCACTATCCCGTTACCTTACCCTCTCCTGATGACTATCCCGGGACCCTGCCCTCTCCCGATCACTATCCAGAGACCCTGCCCTCTCCCGATCACTATCCCAGGACCCTGCCCTCTCCCGAGCACTATCCCGAGACCCTGCCCTCTCCCAATCACTATCCCGGGACCCCGCCCTTTCCCGATCACTATCCCGGGACACTGACCACTCCCGATCACTATCATGGGACCCTGCCCTCTCCCGATCACTATCCCGGGACCCTGCCCTCTCCCGATCACTATCCCCGGACCCTGCCCTATCCCGATCACTATCCCGGGACCCTGCTCCCTCCCGATCATTTTCCCGGGACCCTGCCCTCTCCAAATCACTATCCCGGGACCCTGCCCTCTCCCGATCACTATCCCGGGACCCTGCCCTCTCCCGATCACTATCCCGGGACCCTGCCCTCTCCCAATCACTATCCCGAGACCCTGCCCTCTCCCGATCACAATCCAGAGACACTGCCCTCTTCCAATCACTATCCCGGGACTCTGCCCTCTCACGATCACGATCCTGGGACCCTGCTCCCTCCTGATCACTATCCCGGGACCCTGCGCTCTCCCGATCACTATCCCGGGACCCTACTCTCTCCAGATCACTATCCCGAGACCCTGCCCTCTCCCAATCACTATCCCGGGACCAAGCCCTCTCCCGATCACTATCCAGAGACCTTGCCCTCTCCCGATCACTATCTCGGGATCCTGCCCTCTCCCGATCACTATCCCAGGACCCTGCCCTCTCCCGATCACTATCCCGAGATCCTGCCCTCTCCCAATCACTATCCCAGGACCCTGCCTACTCCCGAGCACTATCCCGGGACACTGCCCTCTCCCGATCACTATCCCGGGACCCTGCCCTCTCCCGATCACTATCCCGGGACCCTGCCCTCTCCCGATCACTATCCCGGGACCCTGCCCTCTGCCGATCACTATCCCGGGACCCTGCCATCTCCCGGTCACTATCCGTGGACCCTGCCCTCTCCCGATCACTATCCTGGGACCATGCCCTCTCCCGATCACTATCCAGAGACCCTGCCCTCTCCCGATCACTATCTCGGGAGCCTGCCCTCTCCCGATCACTATCCCGGGACCCTGCCCTCTCCCGATCGCTATCCCGGGACCCTGCCCTCTCCCGATCACTATCCCGGGACCCTGCCCTCTCCCGATCACTATCCCGGGACCCTGCCCTCTCCCGATCACTATCCCGGGACCCTGCCCTCTCACGAACAGGATCCCGGGACCCTGCCCTCTCACGAACACGATCCCGGGACCCTGCCCTCTCCCGATCACTATCCCGGGTCCCTGCCCTCTCCCGATCACCATCCCGGGACCCTGCTCCCTCCCGATCATTTTCCCGGGACCCTGCCCTCTCCAAATCACTATCCCGCACCCTGCCCTCTCCCGATCACTATCCCGGGATCCTGCCCTCTCCCGATCACTATCCCGGGACCCTGCCCTCTCTCGATCACTATCCCGTGACCCTGCCCTCTCCCGATCACTATCCCGGGACCCTGCCCTCTCCCGATCACTATCCCGGGACCCTGCCCTCTCCCGATCACTATCCCGGGACAATGCCCTCTCCGGATCACTATCCCGAGACCCTGCCCTCTCCCGATCACTATCCCGTTACCTTAACCTCTCCTGATGACTATCCCGGGACCCTGCCCTCTCCCGATCACTATCCAGAGACCCTGCCCTCTCCCGATCACTATCCCAGGACCCTGCCCTCTCCCGAGCACTATCCCGAGACCCTGCCCTCTCCCAATCACTATCCCGGGACCCTGCCCTTTCCCGATCACTATCCCGGGACACTGACCACTCCCGATCACTATCCCGGGACCCTGCCCTCTCCCGATCACTATCCCGGGACCCTGCCCTCTCCCGATCACTATCCCCGGACCCTGCCCTATCCCGATCACTATCCCGGGACCCTGCTCCCTCCCGATCATTTTCCCGGGACCCTGCCCTCTCCAAATCACTATCCCGGGACCCTGCCCTCTCCCAATCACTATCCCGGGATCCTGCACTCTCCCGATCACTATCCCGGGACCCTGCCCTCTCCCGATCACTATCCCGGGACCCTGCCCTCTCCCGATCACTATCCCGGGACCCTGCCCTCTCCCGATCACTATCCCGGGACTCTGCCCTCTCCCGATCACTATCCCGGGAACCTGCCCTCTCCCGATCACTATCCCGGGACCCTGCCCTCTCCCGATCTCTATCCCGGGACCCTGCCCATTCCCGAGCACTATCCCGGGAACCTGCCCTCTCCCGATCAGTATCCCGGGACCCTGCCCTCTCCCGATCACTATCCCAGGACCCGGCCCTCTCCCGATCACTATCCCGGGACCCTGCCCTCTCCCGATCACTATCCCGGGACCCTGCCCTCTCCCGATCACTATCCCGGGACCCTGCCCTCTCCCGATCACTATCCCGAGACCCTGCCCTCTTTCGATCACAATCCAGAGACACTGCCCTCTTCCAATCACTATCCCGGGACTCTGCCCTCTCACGATCATGATCCTGGGACCCTGCTCCCTCCTGATCACTATCCCGGGACCCTGCGCTCTCCCGATCACTATCACGGGACCCTACCCTCTCCAGATCACTATCCCGAGACCCTGCCCTCTCCCAATCACTATCCCGGGACCAAGCCCTCTCCCGATCACTATCCAGAGACCTTGCCCTCTCCCGATCACTATCTCGGGATCCTGCCCTCTCCCGATTACTATCCCTGGACCCTGCCCTCTCCCGATCACTATCCCGAGACCCTGCCCTCTCCCAATCACTATCCCAGGACCCTGCCCACTCCCGAGCACTATCCCGGGACCCTGCCCTCTCCCGATCACGATCCTGGGACCCTGCTCCCTCCTGATCACTATCCCGGGACCCTGCGCTCTCCCGATCACTATCCCGGGACCCTGCCCTCTCCCGATCACTATCCCGGGACACTGCCCTCTCCCGATCACTATCCCGGGACCCTGCCCTCTCACGAACACGATCCCGGGACCCTGCCCTCTCCCGATCACTTTCCCGGGACCCTGCCCTCTCCCGATCACTATCCCGGGACCCTGCCCTCTCCCAATCACTATCCCGGGACCCTGCCCTCACACGATCACGATCCCGGGACCCTGCCCTCTCCCGATCATTATCCCAGGACGCTGCGCTCTCCAGATCACTATCCCGGGTCACTGCCCACTCTCGATCACTATCCCGGTACCCTGCCCTCTCCCGATCATTATCCCGGGATCCTGCCATCGCCCGATCATTATCCCGGTCACTGACCACACCCGATCACTATCCCGGGACCCTGCCCTCTCCCGATCACTATCCCGGGACCCTGCCCTCTCCCAATCACTATCCAGAGACCCTGCCCTCTCCCGGTCACTATCCCGGGACCCTGCCCTCTCCCGATCACTATCCCGGGACCCTTCCCTCTCCCGATCACTATCCCGGGACCCTGCCCTCTCCCGATCACTATCCAGAGACACTGCCCTCTTTCGATCACTATCCCGGGACCCTGCCCTCTCCCGATCAATATCCCGGGTCACGCCCTCTCCCGATCACTATCCCGGGACCTTGCCCTCTCCTGATGACTATCCCGGGACCCTGCCCTCTCCCGATCACTATCCAGAGACCCTGCCCCTCCCGATCACTATCCCAGGACCCTGCCCTCTCCCGAGCACTATCCCGAGACCCTGCCCTTTCCCGATCACTATCCCGGGACCCTGCCCTTTCCCGATCACTATCCCGGGACACTGCCCACTCCCGATCACTATCCCGGGTCCCTGCCCTCTCCCGATCACTATCCCGGGACCCTGCCCTCTCCCGATCACTATCCCGGGACCCTGCCCTCTCCCAATCACTGTACCGAGACCCTGCCCTCTCCCGATCACTCTCCCGGGACCCTGCCCTCTCTCGATCACTATCCCGGAACCCTGCACTCTCCCGATCACTATCCCGGGACCCTGCCCTCTCCCGATCACTATCCCCGGACCCTGCCCTCTCCCGATCACCATCCCGGGACCCTGCTCCCTCCCGATCATTTTCCCGGGACCCTGCCCTCTCCAAATCACTATCCCGGGACCCTGCCCTCTCCCGATCACTATCCCGGGATCCTGCCCTCTCCCGATCACTATCCCGGGACCCTGCCTTCTCTCGATCACTATCCCGTGACCCTGCCCTGTCCCGATCACTATCCCGGGACCCTGCCCTCTCCCGATCACTATCCCGGGACCCTGCCCTCTCCCGATCACTATCCCGGGACAATGCCCTCTCCGGATCACTATCCCGAGACCCTGCCCTCTCCCGATCACTATCCCGTTACCTTACCCTCTCCTGATGACTATCCCGGGACCCTGCCCTCTCCCGATCACTATCCAGAGACCCTGCCCTCTCCCGATCACTATCCCAGGACCCTGCCCTCTCCCGAGCACTATCCCGAGACCCTGCCCTCTCCCAATCACTATCCCGGGACCCTGCCCTTTCCCGATCACTATCCCGGGACACTGACCACTCCCGATCACTATCATGGGACCCTGCCCTCTCCCGATCACTTTCCCGGGACCCTGCACTCTCCCGATCACTATCCCCGGACCCTGCCCTATCCCGATCACTATCCCGGGACCCTGCTCCCTCCCGATCATTTTCCCGGGACCCTGCCCTCTCCAATTCACTATCCCGGGACTCTGCCCTCTCCCGATCACTATCCCGGGACCCTGCCCTCTCCCGATCACTATCCCGGGACCCTGCCCTCTCCCGATCTCTATCCCGGGACCCTGCCCATTCCCGAGCACTATCCCGGGAACCTGCCCTCTCCCGATCAGTATCCCGGGACCCTGCCCTCTCCCGATCACTATCCCAGTACCCGGCCCTCTCCCGATCACTATCCCGGGACCCTGCCCTCTCACGATCACGATCCTGGGACCCTGCGCTCTCCCGATCACTATCCCGGGACCCTACCCTCTCCAGATCACTATCCCGAGACCCTGCCCTATCCCAAACAGTATCCCGGGACCCTGCCCTCTCCCGATCACTATCCAGAGACCTTGCCCTCTCCCGATCACTATCTCGGGATCCTGCCCTCTCCCGATCACTATCCCAGGACCCTGCCCTCTCCCGATCACTATCCCGAGATCCTGCCCTCTCCCAATCACTATCCCAGGACCCTGCCCACTCGCGAGCACTATCCCAGGACCCTGTCCTCTCCCGATCACTATCCCGGGACCCTGCCCTCTCCCGATCACTATCCCGGGACCCTGCCCTCTCCCGATCACTATCCCGGGACCCTGCCCTCTGCCGATCACTATCCCGGGACCCTGCCCTCTCCCGGTCACTATCCGTGGACCCTGCCCTCTCCCGATCACTATCCCGGGACCATGCCCTCTCCCGATCACTATCCAGAGACCCTGCCCTCTCCCGATCACTATCTCGGGATCCTGCCCTCTCCCGATCACTATCCCGGGACCCTGCCCTCTCCCGATCGCTATCCCGGGACCCTGCCCTCTCCCGATCACTATCCCGGGACCCTGCCCTCTCCCGATCAATATCCCGGGACCCTGCCCTCTCCCGATCACTATCCCGGGACCCTGCCCTCTCCCGATCACTATCCCGGGACCCTGCCCTCTCCCGATCACTA
The DNA here is from genome assembly GCA_030390025.1 of Squalus acanthias. Lineage (NCBI taxonomy): Eukaryota > Metazoa > Chordata > Chondrichthyes > Squaliformes > Squalidae > Squalus > Squalus acanthias. The sequence goes on from JASTWF010000409.1 coordinate 15,276, forward strand.
TCCCGGGACAATGCCCTCTCCGGATCACTATCCCGAGACCCTGCCCTCTCCCGATCACTATCCCGTTACCTTAACCTCTCCTGATGACTATCCCGGGACCCTGCCCTCTCCCGATCACTATCCAGAGACCCTGCCCTCTCCCGATCACTATCCCAGGACCCTGCCCTCTCCCAATCACTATCCCGGGACCCTGCCCTTTCCCGATCACTATCCCGGGACACTGACCACTCCCGATCACTATCCCGGGACCCTGCCCTCTCCCGATCACTATCCCGGGACCCTGCCCTCTCCCGATCACTATCCCCGGACCCTGCCCTATCCCGATCACTATCCCGGGACCCTGCTCCCTCCCGATCATTTTCCCGGGACCCTGCCCTCTCCAAATCACTATCCCGGGACCCTGCCCTCTCCCAATCACTATCCCGGGATCCTGCACTCTCCCGATCACTATCCCGGGACCCTGCCCTCTCCCGATCACTATCCCGGGACCCTGCCCTCTCCCGATCACTATCCCGGGACCCTGCCCTCTCCCGATCACTATCCCGGGACTCTGCCCTCTCCCGATCACTATCCCGGGAACCTGCCCTCTCCCGATCACTATCCCGGGACCCTGCCCTCTCCCGATCTCTATCCCGGGACCCTGCCCATTCCCGAGCACTATCCCGGGAACCTGCCCTCTCCCGATCAGTATCCCGGGACCCTGCCCTCTCCCGATCACTATCCCAGGACCCGGCCCTCTCCCGATCACTATCCCGGGACCCTGCCCTCTCCCGATCACTATCCCGGGACCCTGCCCTCTCCCGATCACTATCCCGGGACCCTGCCCTCTCCCAATCACTATCCCGAGACCCTGCCCTCTTTCGATCACAATCCAGAGACACTGCCCTCTTCCAATCACTATCCCGGGACTCTGCCCTCTCACGATCATGATCCTGGGACCCTGCTCCCTCCTGATCACTATCCCGGGACCCTGCGCTCTCCCGATCACTATCACGGGACCCTACCCTCTCCAGATCACTATCCCGAGACCCTGCCCTCTCCCAATCACTATCCCGGGACCAAGCCCTCTCCCGATCACTATCCAGAGACCTTGCCCTCTCCCGATCACTATCTCGGGATCCTGCCCTCTCCCGATTACTATCCCTGGACCCTGCCCTCTCCCGATCACTATCCCGAGACCCTGCCCTCTCCCAATCACTATCCCAGGACCCTGCCCACTCCCGAGCACTATCCCGGGACCCTGCCCTCTCCCGATCACGATCCTGGGACCCTGCTCCCTCCTGATCACTATCCCGGGACCCTGCGCTCTCCCGATCACTATCCCGGGACCCTGCCCTCTCCCGATCACTATCCCGGGACACTGCCCTCTCCCGATCACTATCCCGGGACCCTGCCCTCTCACGAACACGATCCCGGGACCCTGCCCTCTCCCGATCACTTTCCCGGGACCCTGCCCTCTCCCGATCACTATCCCGGGACCCTGCCCTCTCCCAATCACTATCCCGGGACCCTGCCCTCACACGATCACGATCCCGGGACCCTGCCCTCTCCCGATCATTATCCCAGGACGCTGCGCTCTCCAGATCACTATCCCGGGTCACTGCCCACTCTCGATCACTATCCCGGTACCCTGCCCTCTCCCGATCATTATCCCGGGATCCTGCCATCGCCTGATCATTATCCCGGTCACTGACCACACCCGATCACTATCCCGGGACCCTGCCCTCTCCCGATCACTATCCCGGGACCCTGCCCTCTCCCAATCACTATCCAGAGACCCTGCCCTCTCCCGGTCACTATCCCGGGACCCTGCCCTCTCCCGATCACTATCCCGGGACCCTTCCCTCTCCCGATCACTATCCCGGGACCCTGCCCTCTCCCGATCACTATCCAGAGACACTGCCCTCTTTCGATCACTATCCCGGGACCCTGCCCTCTCCCGATCAATATCCCGGGTCACGCCCTCTCCCGATCACTATCCCGGGACCCTGCCCTTTCCCGATCACTATCCCGGGACACTGCCCACTCCCGATCACTATCCCGGGTCCCTGCCCTCTCCCGATCACTATCCCGGGACCCTGCCCTCTCCCGATCACTATCCCGGGACCCTGCCCTCTCCCAATCACTGTACCGAGACCCTGCCCTCTCCCGATCACTCTCCCGGGACCCTGCCCTCTCTCGATCACTATCCCGGAACCCTGCACTCTCCCGATCACTATCCCGGGACCCTGCCCTCTCCCGATCACTATCCCGGACCCTGCCCTCTCCCGATCACCATCCCGGGACCCTGCTCCCTCCCGATCATTTTCCCGGGACCCTGCCCTCTCCAAATCACTATCCCGGGACCCTGCCCTCTCCCGATCACTATCCCGGGATCCTGCCCTCTCCCGATCACTATCCCGGGACCCTGCCTTCTCTCGATCACTATCCCGTGACCCTGCCCTGTCCCGATCACTATCCCGGGACCCTGCCCTCTCCCGATCACTATCCCGGGACCCTGCCCTCTCCCGATCACTATCCCGGGACAATGCCCTCTCCGGATCACTATCCCGAGACCCTGCCCTCTCCCGATCACTATCCCGTTACCTTACCCTCTCCTGATGACTATCCCGGGACCCTGCCCTCTCCCGATCACTATCCAGAGACCCTGCCCTCTCCCGATCACTATCCCAGGACCCTGCCCTCTCCCGAGCACTATCCCGAGACCCTGCCCTCTCCCAATCACTATCCCGGGACCCTGCCCTTTCCCGATCACTATCCCGGGACACTGACCACTCCCGATCACTATCATGGGACCCTGCCCTCTCCCGATCACTATCCCGGGACCCTGCACTCTCCCGATCACTATCCCCGGACCCTGCCCTATCCCGATCACTATCCCGGGACCCTGCTCCCTCCCGATCATTTTCCCGGGACCCTGCCCTCTCCAATTCACTATCCCGGGACCCTGCCCTCTCCCGATCACTATCCCGGGATCCTGCACTCTCCCGATCATATCCCGGGACCCTGCCCTCTCCCGATCACTATCATGGGACCCTGCCCTCTCCCGATCACTATCCCGGGACCCTGCCCTCTCCCGATCACTATCCCGGGACTCTGCCCTCTCCCGATCACTATCCCGGGACCCTGCCCTCTCCCGATCACTATCCCGGGACCCTGCCCTCTCCCGATCTCTATCCCGGGACCCTGCCCATTCCCGAGCACTATCCCGGGAACCTGCCCTCTCCCGATCAGTATCCCGGGACCCTGCCCTCTCCCGATCACTATCCCAGTACCCGGCCCTCTCCCGATCACTATCCCGGGACCCTGCCCTCTCACGATCACGATCCTGGGACCCTGCGCTCTCCCGATCACTATCCCGGGACCCTACCCTCTCCAGATCACTATCCCGAGACCCTGCCCTATCCCAAACAGTATCCCGGGACCCTGCCCTCTCCCGATCACTATCCAGAGACCTTGCCCTCTCCCGATCACTATCTCGGGATCCTGCCCTCTCCCGATCACTATCCCAGGACCCTGCCCTCTCCCGATCACTATCCCGAGATCCTGCCCTCTCCCAATCACTATCCCAGGACCCTGCCCACTCGCGAGCACTATCCCAGGACCCTGTCCTCTCCCGATCACTATCCCGGGACCCTGCCCTCTCCCGATCACTATCCCGGGACCCTGCCCTCTCCCGATCACTATCCCGGGACCCTGCCCTCTGCCGATCACTATCCCGGGACCCTGCCCTCTCCCGGTCACTATCCGTGGACCCTGCCCTCTCCCGATCACTATCCCGGGACCATGCCCTCTCCCGATCACTATCCAGAGACCCTGCCCTCTCCCGATCACTATCTCGGGATCCTGCCCTCTCCCGATCACTATCCCGGGACCCTGCCCTCTCCCGATCGCTATCCCGGGACCCTGCCCTCTCCCGATCACTATCCCGGGACCCTGCCCTCTCCCGATCAATATCCCGGGACCCTGCCCTCTCCCGATCACTATCCCGGGACCCTGCCCTCTCCCGATCACTATCCCGGGACCCTGCCCTCTCCCGATCACTATCCCGGGACAATGCCCTCTCCGGATCACTATCCCGAGACCCTGCCCTCTCCCGATCACTATCCCATTACCTTAACCTCTCCTGATGACTATCCCGGGACCCTGCCCTCTCCCGATCACTATCCAGAGACCCTGCCCTCTCCCGATCACTATCCCAGGACCCTGCCCTCTCCCAATCACTATCCCGGGACCCTGCCCTTTCCCGATCACTATCCCGGGACACTGACCACTCCCGATCACTATCCCGGGACCCTGCCCTCTCCCGATCACTATCCCGGGACCCTGCCCTCTCCCGATCACTATCCCCGGACCCTGCCCTATCCCGATCACTATCCCGGGACCCTGCTCCCTCCCGATCATTTTCCCGGGACCCTGCCCTCTCCAAATCACTATCCCGGGACCCTGCCCTCTCCCAATCACTATCCCGGGATCCTGCACTCTCCCGATCACTATCCCGGGACCCTGCCCTCTCCCGATCACTATCCCGGGACCCTGCCCTCTCCCGATCACTATCCCGGGACCCTGCCCTCTCCCGATCACTATCCCGGGACTCTGCCCTCTCCCGATCACTATCCCGGGAACCTGCCCTCTCCCGATCACTATCCCGGGACCCTGCCCTCTCCCGATCTCTATCCCGGGACCCTGCCCATTCCCGAGCACTATCCCGGGAACCTGCCCTCTCCCGATCAGTATCCCGGGACCCTGCCCTCTCCCGATCACTATCCCAGGACCCGGCCCTCTCCCGATCACTATCCCGGGACCCTGCCCTCTCCCGATCACTATCCCGGGACCCTGCCCTCTCCCGATCACTATCCCGGGACCCTGCCCTCTCCCAATCACTATCCCGAGACCCTGCCCTCTTTCGATCACAATCCAGAGACACTGCCCTCTTCCAATCACTATCCCGGGACTCTGCCCTCTCACGATCATGATCCTGGGACCCTGCTCCCTCCTGATCACTATCCCGGGACCCTGCGCTCTCCCGATCACTATCACGGGACCCTACCCTCTCCAGATCACTATCCCGAGACCCTGCCCTCTCCCAATCACTATCCCGGGACCAAGCCCTCTCCCGATCACTATCCAGAGACCTTGCCCTCTCCCGATCACTATCTCGGGATCCTGCCCTCTCCCGATTACTATCCCTGGACCCTGCCCTCTCCCGATCACTATCCCGAGACCCTGCCCTCTCCCAATCACTATCCCAGGACCCTGCCCACTCCCGAGCACTATCCCGGGACCCTGCCCTCTCCCGATCACGATCCTGGGACCCTGCTCCCTCCTGATCACTATCCCGGGACCCTGCGCTCTCCCGATCACTATCCCGGGACCCTGCCCTCTCCCGATCACTATCCCGGGACACTGCCCTCTCCCGATCACTATCCCGGGACCCTGCCCTCTCACGAACACGATCCCGGGACCCTGCCCTCTCCCGATCACTTTCCCGGGACCCTGCCCTCTCCCGATCACTATCCCGGGACCCTGCCCTCTCCCAATCACTATCCCGGGACCCTGCCCTCACACGATCACGATCCCGGGACCCTGCCCTCTCCCGATCATTATCCCAGGACGCTGCGCTCTCCAGATCACTATCCCGGGTCACTGCCCACTCTCGATCACTATCCCGGTACCCTGCCCTCTCCCGATCATTATCCCGGGATCCTGCCATCGCCCGATCATTATCCCGGTCACTGACCACACCCGATCACTATCCCGGGACCCTGCCCTCTCCCGATCACTATCCCGGGACCCTGCCCTCTCCCAATCACTATCCAGAGACCCTGCCCTCTCCCGGTCACTATCCCGGGACCCTGCCCTCTCCCGATCACTATCCCGGGACCCTTCCCTCTCCCGATCACTATCCCGGGACCCTGCCCTCTCCCGATCACTATCCAGAGACACTGCCCTCTTTCGATCACTATCCCGGGACCCTGCCCTCTCCCGATCAATATCCCGGGTCACGCCCTCTCCCGATCACTATCCCGGGACCTTGCCCTCTCCTGATGACTATCCCGGGACCCTGCCCTCTCCCGATCACTATCCAGAGACCCTGCCCCTCCCGATCACTATCCCAGGACCCTGCCCTCTCCCGAGCACTATCCCGAGACCCTGCCGTTTCCCGATCTCACTATCCCGGGACCCTGCCCTTTCCCGATCACTATCCCGGGACACTGCCCACTCCCGATCACTATCCCGGGTCCCTGCCCTCTCCCGATCACTATCCCGGGACCCTGCCCTCTCCCGATCACTATCCCGGGACCCTGCCCTCTCCCAATCACTGTACCGAGACCCTGCCCTCTCCCGATCACTCTCCCGGGACCCTGCCCTCTCTCGATCACTATCCCGGAACCCTGCACTCTCCCGATCACTATCCCGGGACCCTGCCCTCTCCCGATCACTATCCCCGGACCCTGCCCTCTCCCGATCACCATCCCGGGACCCTGCTCCCTCCCGATCATTTTCCCGGGACCCTGCCCTCTCCAAATCACTATCCCGGGACCCTGCCCTCTCCCGATCACTATCCCGGGATCCTGCCCTCTCCCGATCACTATCCCGGGACCCTGCCTTCTCTCGATCACTATCCCGTGACCCTGCCCTGTCCCGATCACTATCCCGGGACCCTGCCCTCTCCCGATCACTATCCCGGGACCCTGCCCTCTCCCGATCACTATCCCGGGACAATGCCCTCTCCGGATCACTATCCCGAGACCCTGCCCTCTCCCGATCACTATCCCGTTACCTTACCCTCTCCTGATGACTATCCCGGGACCCTGCCCTCTCCCGATCACTATCCAGAGACCCTGCCCTCTCCCGATCACTATCCCAGGACCCTGCCCTCTCCCGAGCACTATCCCGAGACCCTGCCCTCTCCCAATCACTATCCCGGGACCCTGCCCTTTCCCGATCACTATCCCGGGACACTGACCACTCCCGATCACTATCATGGGACCCTGCCCTCTCCCGATCACTATCCCGGGACCCTGCACTCTCCCGATCACTATCCCGGACCCTGCCCTATCCCGATCACTATCCCGGGACCCTGCTCCCTCCCGATCATTTCCCGGGACCCTGCCCTCTCCAATTCACTATCCCGGGACCCTGCCCTCTCCCGATCACTATCCCGGGATCCTGCACTCTCCCGATCATATCCCGGGACCCTGCCCTCTCCCGATCACTATCATGGGACCCTGCCCTCTCCCGATCACTATCCCGGGACCCTGCCCTCTCCCGATCACTATCCCGGGACCCTGCCCTCTCCCGATCACTATCCCGGGACCCTGCCCTCTCCCGATCACTATCCCGGGACCCTGCCCTCTCCCGATCTCTATCCCGGGACCCTGCCCATTCCCGAGCACTATCCCGGGAACCTGCCCTCTCCCGATCAGTATCCCGGGACCCTGCCCTCTCCCGATCACTATCCCAGTACCCGGCCCTCTCCCGATCACTATCCCGGGACCCTGCCCTCTCACGATCACGATCCTGGGACCCTGCGCTCTCCCGATCACTATCCCGGGACCCTACCCTCTCCAGATCACTATCCCGAGACCCTGCCCTATCCCAAACAGTATCCCGGGACCCTGCCCTCTCCCGATCACTATCCAGAGACCTTGCCCTCTCCCGATCACTATCTCGGGATCCTGCCCTCTCCCGATCACTATCCCAGGACCCTGCCCTCTCCCGATCACTATCCCGAGATCCTGCCCTCTCCCAATCACTATCCCAGGACCCTGCCCACTCGCGAGCACTATCCCAGGACCCTGTCCTCTCCCGATCACTATCCCGGGACCCTGCCCTCTCCCGATCACTATCCCGGGACCCTGCCCTCTCCCGATCACTATCCCGGGACCCTGCCCTCTGCCGATCACTATCCCGGGACCCTGCCCTCTCCCGGTCACTATCCGTGGACCCTGCCCTCTCCCGATCACTATCCCGGGACCATGCCCTCTCCCGATCACTATCCAGAGACCCTGCCCTCTCCCGATCACTATCTCGGGATCCTGCCCTCTCCCGATCACTATCCCGGGACCCTGCCCTCTCCCGATCGCTATCCCGGGACCCTGCCCTCTCCCGATCACTATCCCGGGACCCTGCCCTCTCCCGATCAATATCCCAGGACCCTGCCCTCTCCCGATCACTATCCCGGGACCCTGCCCTCTCACGAACACGATCCCGGGACCCTGCCCTCTCCCGATCACTATCCCGGGTCCCTGCCCTCTCCCGATCACTATCCCGGGACCCTGCCCTCTCCCAATCACTATCCCGGGACCCTGCCCTCACACGTTCACGATCCCGGGACCCTGCCCTCTCCCGATCATTATCCCAGGACCCTGCGCTCTCCAGATCACTATCCCGGGACCCTGCCCTCTCCCGATCACTATCCCGAGACCCTGCCCTCTCCCGATCACAATCCAGAGACACTGCCCTCTTCCAATCACTATCCCGGGACTCTGCCCTCTCACGATCACGATCCTGGGACCCTGCTCCCTCCTGATCACTATCCCGGGACCCTGCGCTCTCCCGATCACTATCCCGGGACCCTACCCTCTCCAGATCACTATCCCGAGACCCTGCCCTCTCCCAATCACTATCCCGGGACCAAGCCCTCTCCCGATCACTATCCAGAGACCTTGCCCTCTCCCGATCACTATCTCGGGATCCTGCCCTCTCCCGATCACTATCCCAGGACCCTGCCCTCTCCCGATCACTATCCCGAGATCCTGCCCTCTCCCAATCACTATCCCAGGACCCTGCCCACTCCCGAGCACTATCCCGGGACCCTGCCCTCTCCCGATCACTATCCCGGGACCCTGCCCTCTCCCGATCACTATCCCGGGACCCTGCCCTCTGCCGATCACTATCCCGGGACCCTGCCCTCTCCCGGTCACTATCCGTGGACCCTGCCCTCTCCCGATCACTATCCCGGGACCATGCCCTCTCCCGATCACTATCCAGAGACTCTGCCCTCTCCCGATCACTATCTCGGGATCCTGCCCTCTCCCGATCACTATCCCGGGACCCTGCCCTCTCCCGATCGCTATCCCGGGACCCTGCCCTCTCCCGATCACTATCCCGGGACCCTGCCCTCTCCCGATCACTATCCCGGGACCCTGCCCTCTCCCGATCACTATCCCGGGACCCTGCCCTCTCACGAACACGATCCCGGGACCCTGCCCTCTCCCGATCACTATCCCGTGTCCCTGCCCTCTCCCGATCACTATCCCGGGACCCTGCCCTCTCCCAATCACTATCCCGGGACCCTGCCCTCACACGTTCACGATCCCGGGACCCTGCCCTCTCCCGATCATTATCCCAGGACTCTGCGCTCTCCAGATCACTATCCCGGGTCACTGCCCACTCCCGATCACTATCCCGGTACCCTGCCCTCTCAAGATCATTATCCCGGGATCCTGCCCTCTCCCGATCATTACCCCTGTCACTGACCACTCCCGATCACTATCCTGGGACCCTGCCCTCTCCCTATCACTATCCCGGGATCCTGCCCTCTCCCGATCACTATCCCCGGATCCTGCCCTCTCCCGATCACTATCCAGAGACACTGCCCTCTCCCGATCACTATCCCGGGACCCTGCCCTCTCCCGATCAATATCCCGGGTCACTGCCCTCTCCCGATCACTATCCCGGGACCTTGCCCTCTCCTGATGACTATCCTGGGACCCTGCCCTCTCCCGATCACTATCCCGGGTCCATGCCCTCTCCCGATCTCTATCCAGGGACCCTGCCCACTCCCGAGCTCTATCCCGGGAACCTGCCCTCTCCCGATCAGTATCCCGGTACCCTGCTCTCTCCCGATCACTATCCCAGGACCCGGCCCTCTCCCGATCACTATCCCGGGACCCTGCCCTCTCCCGATCACTATCCCGGGACCCTGCCCTCTCCCGATCACTATCCCGGGACCCTGCCCTCTCCCGATCACTATCCCGAGACACTGCCCTCTCCCGATCACAATCCAGAGACACTGCCCTCTCCCAATCACTTTCCCGGGACTCTGCCCTCTCAACATCACGATCCCGGGACCCTGCTGCCTCCTGAACTCTATCCCGGGACCCTGCCCTCTCCCGATCACTATCCCGGGTCCCTGCCCTCTCCAGATCACTATCCTGAGACCCTGCCCTCTCCCAATCACTATCCCGGGACCAAGCCCTCTCCCGATCACTATCCAGAGACCCTGCCCTCTCCCGATCACTATCTCGGGATCCTGCCCTCTCCCGATCACTATCCCAGGACCCTGCCCTCTCCCGATCACTATCCTGAGACCCTGCCCTCTCCCAATCACTATCCCAGGACCCTGCCCACTCCCGAGCACTATCATGGGACCCTGCCCTCTCCCGATCACTATCCCGGGACCCTGCCCTCTCCCGATCACTATCCCGTGACCCTGCCCTCTCCCGATCACTATCCCGTGACCCTGCCCTCTGCCGATCACTATCCCGGGACCCTGCCCTCTCCCGATGACTATCCCTGGACCCTGCCCTCTCCCGATCACTATCCCGGGACCATGCCCTCTCCCGATCACTATCCAGAGACCCTCCCCTCTCCCGATCACTATCTCGGGATCCTGCCCTCTCCCGATCACTATCCCGGGACCCTGCCCTCTCCCGATCACTATCCCGGGACCCTGCCCTCTCCCGATCACTATCCCGGGACCCTTCCCTCTCACGATCACGATCCCGGGACCCTGCCCACTCCCGAGCACTATCCCGGGACCCTGCCCTCTCCCGATCACTATCCCGGGACCCTGCCCTCTCCCGATCACTATCCCGGGACCCTGCCCTCTCCCGATCACTATCCCGGGACCCTGCCCTCTCCCGATCACTATCCCGGGATCCTGCCCTCTCCCGATCACTATCCCGGGACCCTGCCCTCTCCCGATCACTATCCTGGGACCCTGCCCTCTTCCGATCACTATCCCGGGACCCTGCCCTCTCACGATCACGATCCCGGGACCCTGCCCACTCCCGAGCACTATCCCGGGACCCTGTCCTCTCCCGATCACTATCCTGGGACCCTGCCCTCTCCCGATCACTATCCCGGGACCCTGCCGTCTCACGATCCCGATTCCGGGATCGTGACCTCTCCCTCGGATCACATCATTTACTCTGTGTTTCCTGATTAGGAAGTTGCTGTTCCATTGCACTTTTATCATTGTGCTGACTTAGTGATCACTGACAAAATGTCTTCCGTTGAGCACAGAGCTTGGAGACAGAACTGGGAGAATGCAAACGGAGTGGAGGAATTTGCTGAGTGCAGGAATCGGTGGAGAGGAGGAAGGCGAGTGTGAGACATCTGACTGGAAAGGAGGAGTGCAGCCACAGATCCCAAGGTCTCCAAGTTAATAGACACAAGAACAGACCTGCGGGAGAGCGAGAGGAGCAGCCGCAGCTAAAGCTAGGCCCGAGAGCCCAGAGTGTCAAGGAGCGAGGTAAGTGACGCTGATTCGTCAGTCGTTGGTGATGGGGTTTTTTAAGTATTAAGTTTATTTCTGTTAAATTACTTAATAGTCTATTAAGTAGAGGCATGGCAGGGCCTCGGTCCCGTGGAATGCACATCTGGTGCCATGTGGGAAATCCAGGATGCTTCCCGTGTCCTGGACAACCACATGTGCAGGAAGTGTCGTCAGCTGGAGGAGCTCGAGCTCCGGGTTTTGGAGTTTGAGCAACAGCTGGCGTCACTGTGGTGCATCCGTGAGGCTGAGAGCTCCGTGGATAGCACGTTTCAGGAGGTGGTCACTCCGCAGCGTAAGAGTGTGCACGCAGAGAGGGAATGGGTGACCGCCAGACAGACAAGGAGGACCAGGCAGGTAATGCAGGAGTCCCCTGAGTGCATCTCACTCTCTAACCAGAATACGGGTGAGGGCAATGATTTCTCTGGGGAGTATAGCCAGAGCCAAGCCCACGGCACGACGGGTGGCTCAGCTGTACAGCGGGGGAGGAGTAAGATCGAGAAAGCAGTAGTGATAGGGGGCTCGATAGTTAGAGGAACAGACAGGCATTTCTGCGGCCGTAGACGTGACTCCAGGATGGTATGTTGCCTCCCTGGTGCCAGGGTCAAGGATGTTACTGAGCAGCTGCAGAACATTCTGAGGGGGGAGGGTGAACAGCCAGAGGTCATGGTCCATATCGGTATCAACGACATAGGCAGAAAGAGGGATGAGGTCCTGCAGGCAGATTTTAGGGTGTTCGGAAAGAGATTAAAAAGCAGGACCTCAAAGGTAGTAATCTCCGGATTACTCCCGGTGCCACGAGCCAGTGAGTACAGAAATAGAAGGATAGAGCAGATGAATGCGTGGCTGGAAAGATGGTGCAGGAGGGAGGGCTTTAGATTCCTGAGGCATTGGGGCCAGTTCTGGGGAGTTGGGATTGGGACCGTTTCTGGGGAGTTGGGATCTGTACAAGCCGGACGGGTTGCACCTCAACAGAGCCGGGACCAATATTCTCGCAGTGGGGTGTTGGGTCGGGGGGGGATTGCTAGTGCTGTTGGGGAGGGTTTAAACTAATTTGGCAGGGGGATGGGCACCAGGATGTAGCATTAGAAATGGGAAATAAGGTGCACAAAGGATTGGGAGAGACAGATAGCACTAGAGTAAGAAATAGTACGGTATTAGGTGGGGGCAGACTAAGAGAGAATACAAGAAGGTTGAAGACAGGTTTACAGTGCATGTGTGTAACCTCACAAAGCGTGGTAAATAAGGTTGGTGAGCTGCAGGCACAAATAGCCACATGGGAATATGATGTTGTGGCGATAACGGAGACCTGACTCAAAAAAGGGCAGGATTCGGTACTAAATATTCCTGGATATAAGGTGTTCAGGAAAGATAGGGAAGGAAAGAAAGGAGGTGGAGTGGCAGTATTGGTTAAGGAGGAGAGAGAGGATGTCCTGGAGGGGTCAAGGACAGAATCTATTTGGTCAGAGTTAAGAAACAATAGATGTGCCATTACACCACTGGGTGTATTCTATGGGCCACCAACTTGTGGGAAGGATATAGCGGAGCAAATTTGCAGGGAAATTAGAGAGAGGTGCAAGACCTATAGAAGGGTTGCAGCGCTTCAGCTATGAAGAGAGACTGGACAGGCTGGGGTTGTTTTCCTTAGAGCAGAGAAGGCTGAGGGGGGACCTGATTGAGGTGTACAAAATTATGAGGGGCATAGATAGGGCAGATAGAAAGGAACTTTTCCCCTTAGGAGAGGGGTCAATAACCAGGGGGCATAGTTTCAAGGTAAGGGGCAGGAGGTTTAGAGGGGATTTGAGGAAAAACTTTTTCACGCAGAGGGTGGTTGGAATCTGGAACTCACTGCCTGAAAGTGTGGTAGAGGCAGGAACCCTCACAACATTCAAGAAGCATTTAGATGAGCACTTGAAACGCCATAGCATACAAGGCTACGGACCAAGTGCTGGAAAATGGGATTAGAATAGACAGGGCTTGATGGCCGGCGCGGACACGATGGGCCGAAGGGCCTCTTTCTGTGCTGTATAAATCTATGACTATGAGAAGTGATAATGGCCCAACGAGGAAGGAGGCATTGCTGGATCTGGTTCTGGGGAATGAGCTGGGTCAAGTGGAGCAAGTGTCAGTAGGGGAACAATTACAGAACAGTGATTACAGTATCATAAGGTTTAGGTTAGCTATGGAAAAGGACAGGGAGCAATCTAGAGTCAAAATACTTAATTGGAGGAAGGCCAATTTCAGTGGGTTGAGAATGGATCTGGCCCGGGTAAATTGGAATCAAGGATTGTCAGGCAAAACTGTAATGGAACAATGGGCTGCCTTTAAAGCTCAGATGGTTCGGGTACAGTCGAGGTACATTCCCACCAGGGGGAAAGGCAGGGCAACCAAAGTCAGAGCTTTCTCGATGATGAAAGAGATAGAGAGTAAGATGAAGCAGAAAAAGGGGCCGTACGACAGATGTCAGGATGAGAATACAAGTGAGAACCAGGCTGAATATAGAAAGTTCAGAGGGGAAGTGAAAAAGGAAATAAGAGGGGCAAAGAGAGAGTATGAGAATAGATTGGCAGCTAACATAAAAGGGAATCCAAAAGTCTTCTATAGACATATAAATAGTAAACAGGTGGTAAGAGGAGGGATGGGCCAATTAGTGACCAAAATGGAGACCGACGCATGGAGGCAGAGGGCATGGCTGAGGTACTAAATGAGTATTTTGCATCTGTCTTTACCAAGGAAGAAGATGCTGCCAAAGTCATAGTGAATGAGGAGGTAGTTGAGATACTGGATCAGATAAAAAATGATAAAGAGGAGGTACAAGAAAGGCTGGCTGTGCTTAAAGTAGATAAGTCACCAGGGCCGGATGAGATGCATTCTAGGATGCTGAGGGAGGTAAGGGTGGAAATTGCGGAGGTACTGGCCATAACCTTCTAATGCTCCTTAGATACAGGAGTGGTGACAGAGGACTGGAGAATAGCAAATGTTACACACTTGTTCAAAAAATGGTATAAGGTTAAACCCAGCAACTACAGACCAGTCAGTTTAACCGCGGTAGTGGGGAAGCTTTTAGAAACGATAATCAAGGACAAAGTTAACAGTCACTTGGACAAGTATGGATTAATTAAGGAAAGCTAGCATGGATTTGTTAAAGGCAAATCATGTTTAACCACCTTGATCGAGTTTTTTGATGAGGGCAATGCAGTTGACGTGGTGTACATGGATTTCCAAAAGGTGTTTAATAAAGTGCCACATAATAGGCTTGCCAGCAAAGTTGAAGCCTATGGAATAAGAGGGACAGTGGCAGCAGGGATATAAAATTGGCTCAGTAACAGGAAACAGAGAGTAGTGGTGAACGGTTGTTTATCGGACTGGAGGAAGGTATACAGTGGGTTTCCCCAGGGGTCGGTACTAGAATCATAGAATCATTGAAAGTTACAGCACGGAAGAAGGCCATTTTGGCCCATCGTGTCCGCGCCGGCCAACAAAGAGCTATCCAGCCTAATCCCATTTCCCAGCTCTTGGTCCGTAGCCCTGCAGGTTAGAGTATCCCAAGTGCACATCCAAGTACTTTTTAAATGTGGTTAGGGTTCCTGCCTCTACCACCCTTTCAGGCAGTGAGTTTCAGACCCCCCACAACCCTCTGGGTGAAGAAATTTCCCCTCAAATTCCCTCTAAACCTTCCACCAATTACTTTAAACCTGTGCCCCCTCGTGTTTGACCCCTCTGCGAATGGAAATAGGTCCTTTCTATTCACTTTATCTAGGCCCCTCATAATTTTATACACTTCAATTAGGTCTCCCCTCAGCCTCCTCTGTTCCAAGGAAAACAGACCCAGCCTATCCAGTCTTTCCTCATAGCTAAGATTCTCTACTCCTGGCAACATCCTTGTAAATCTCCTCTGAACCCTCTCCAGTGCAATCACATCTTTCCTGTAATGTGGTGACCAGAACTGCACGCAGTACTCTAGCTGAGGCCTAACTAGTGTTTTATACAGTTGAAGCATAACCCCCCCTGCTCTTGAATTCTATGCCACGGCTAATAAAGGCAAGCATTCCGTATGCCTTCTTAACCACCTTATCTACTTGGCCTGCTACCTTCAGGGATCTGTGGACATGCAATACAAGGTCCCTTTGTTCCTCTACACTACTCAGTGTCCAACCATTTAATGTGTATTCCCTTTCCTTGTTAGCCCTCCCCAAATACATTACCTCACACTTCTCCGGATTGAATTCCATTTGCCACTGTTCTGCCCACCTGACCAATTTATTGATATGAGAACATAAGAACATAAGAAATAGGAGCAGGAGTAGGCCAATCGGCCCCTCGAGCCTGCTCCGCCATTCAATAAGATCATGGCTGATCTGATCCTAACCTCAAATCTAAAGAACACAAGAAGTAGGAGCAGGACCCGGCCACTCAGCCCCTGGGCCCGCTCCGCCACCCACAGGGCCCTGACCGATCCGAACTCAGCCTCGTGTCCAATATCCTGCCTGCTCCCCGTAACTCCTAATTCCCTTTACTTCTAGGAAACTGTCTATTTCTGTTTTAAATTTATTTAATGATGTAGCTTCCACAGCTTCCTGGGGCAGCAAATTCCACAGACCCACCACCCTCTGAGTGAAGAAGTTTCTCCTCATCTCAGTTTTGAAAGAGCAGCCCCTTATTCTAAGATTATGCCCCCTAGTTCTAGTTTCACTCATCCTTGGGAACATCCTTACCGCATCCACCCGATCAAGCCCCTTCACAATCTTATATGTTTCAATAAGATCGCCTCTCACTCTTCTGAACTCCAATGAGTAGAGTCTCAATCTACTCAACCTCTCCACATATGTCCACCCACTCATCCCCGGGAGTAACCGAGTGAACCTTCTTTGTACTGCCTCGAGAGCAAGTATGTCTTTTCTTAAGTATGGACACCAAAACTGTACGCAGTATTCCAGGTGCGGTCTCACCAATACCTTATATAACTGCAGCAATACCTCCCTGTTTTTATAATCTATCCCCCTAGCAATAAAAGCCAACATTCCGTTGGCCTTCTTGATCACCTGCTGCACCTGCATACTAACTTTTTGATTTTCTTGCACTAGGACCCCCAGATCCCTTTGTACTGCAGTACTTTCCAGTTTCTCGCCATTAAGATAATAACTTGCTCTCTGATTTTTCCTGCCAAAGTGCATAACCTCACATTTTCCAATCTTGTATTGCATCTGCCAAATCTCCGCCCACTCACCCAGCCTGTCTATATCCCCTTGTAGGTTTTTTATGTCCTCCTCACTTTCTACTTTCCCTCCCATCTTTGTATCATCTGCAAACTTTGATATGTTACACTCGGTCCCCTCCTCCAAATCGTTAATATAGATTGTAAAGAGTTGGGGACCCAGCACCGACCCCTGCGGAACACCACTGGCTACCAGTCCGAGAATGAACCATTTATCCCAACTCTCTGCTTCCTGTTAGATAACCAATCCTCCATCCATGCCAGAATATTACCCCCAATCCAGTGATTTTTTATCTTGAGCAATAATCTTTTATGTGGCAACTTGTCGAATGCCTTCTGGAAGTCTAAATACACTACGTCCACTGGTTCCCCTTTATCCACCCTGTACGTTATGTCCTCAAAGAACTCAAGCAAATTTGTCAGACATGACTTCCCCTTCATAAAGCCATGCTGACTTTGTCCTATTAAATTATGTTTATCTAAATGTTCTGTTACTGTCTCCTTAATAATAGACTCCAAAATTTTGCCCACCACAGATGTTAGGCTAACTGGTCTATAATTTCCAGCCTTCTGCCTACTACCCTTACCTTCCTGCAGTCCACAGCTTCCTTCTTCAGTATCAACCACACAGCCGATTTTAGTATCATCTGCAAATTTCTTAATCATACCCCCTATATTCAAGTCTAGATCATTGATATATACCACAAAAAGCAAGGGACCTAGTACTGAGCCCTGCGGAACCCCACTGGAAACAGCCTTTCAGTCACAAAAACACCCATCAACCATTACCCTCTGCTTCCTGCCTCTGAGCCAGTTTTGAATCCAACTTGACACTTTGCCTTGGATCCCATGGGCTTTTAACTTTGTGACCAGTCTGCCATGTGGAACCTTATCTAAAGCCTTGCTAAAGTCCATATACACTACATCAAACGCACTACCCTCATCTACCCTGCTTGTTACCTCCTCAAAAAATTCAATCAAGTTTGTCAGACACGACTTTCCCTTAACAAATCTGTGCTGACTATCCTTGATTAATCCGTGTCTTTCTAAATGAAGATTTAGCCTGTCCTTCAGAATTCTTTCCAATAATTTTCCCACCACCGAGGTTAGGCTGACTGGCCTGTAATTACTCGGTCTATCCCTTTCTCCCTTTTTAAACAAGGGTACCACATTAGCAGTCCTCCAGTCCTCCGGCACCACACCTGAAGTCAGAGAGGATTGAAAAGTGTTGGTCAGGGCCTCTGCTATTTCCTCTTTTGCTTCGCTTAACAGCCTGGGATACATTTCATCCGGGCCTGAGGACTTTTAAAGCTGCTATACCTCTTAATACTTCCTATGTTTATTTCATCTAATATTTCACACTCCTCCCCCCGATAGCAATGTCTGCTTCTCCCCTCTCCATTGTGAAAACAGACGCAAAGTATTAATTGAGAACCCTACCGACGTCTCCCGCCTCCACACACAGATTACCCTCATGATCTCTAATAGGCCCTACCCTTTCTTTAGTTATCATCTTACTCTTAATATATTTATAAAACATCTTTGGGTTTTCCTTGATTTTACTTGCCAAGAATTTTTCATGCTCTCTCTTTGCTTTCCTAATATTCTTTTTAATTGCACCCCTGCACTTTCTGTACTCCTCTAAAGATTCTGGAGTATTTAGCCCTCGGTATCTGTCATATGCCTCCCTTTTTTTCTTTATCCTACCCTGTATGTCTCTAGACATCCAGAGGGCTCTAGATTTGTTAGTCCCACCTTTTTTCTTTAAGGGTACATAATTGGTCTGAACCCTCCGGATCTCCTCCTTGAATGCCTCCCACTGCTCTGACACTGATTTACCTTCAAGTAGCTGTTTCCAGTCCACTATGGCTAAATCCCCTCTGAGCTTAGCAAAATTTGCTTTTCCCCAATTTAGAATTTTTATTCCTGGTCTATCCTTGTCCTTTTCCATAACTACCTTAAATCTAGCTGAATTATGGTCACTTGCACCAAAATGCTCCCCCACTGATACGCCTTCTACCTGCCCAGCTTCATTCCCTAAAACTAAGTCCAGAACCGCCCCCTCCCTTGTTGGGCTTGCTACATACTGGCTAAAAATGTTCTCCTGGATGCATTTTAGGAATTCCGCACCTTCTATACACTTCACACTAATTTTATCCAAGTTAATATTGGGGTAGTTGAAATCCCCTACTATTACTGCCCTATAGTTTTTGCACCTCTCAGAAATTTGTCTACATATTTGTTCTTCTATCACCCTCTCACTGTTTGGGGGTCTGTGGTACACTCCCAGCAGTGTGGTCGCCCCTAGGACCACTGCTTTTCTTGATATGTATTTATGACTTAGACTTGGATGTACAGGGCATAATTTCAAAATTTGCAGATGACACAAAACTTAGAAGTATAGTGAACAGTGAGGAGGATAGTGAGAGACTTCAAGAGGACATAGACAGGCTGGTGGAATGGGCTGACACGTGGCAGATGAAATTTAACGCAGAAAAGTGCGAAGTGATACATTTTGGTAGGAAGAACGAGGAGAGGCAATATAAACTAAAGGGTACCATTCTAAAGCGGCTGTGCATGAACAGAGAGACCTGGGGGTATATGTGCACAAATCATTGAAGATGGCAGGGTAGGTTGAGAAAGCAGTTAAAAAAGCATATGGGATCCTGGGCTTCATAAATAGAGGCACAGAGTACAAAAGCAAAGAAGTTATGATGAACCTTTATAAAACACCGGTTCGGCCTCAACTGGAGTATTGTGTCCAATTCTGGGCACCGCACTTTAGGAAGGATGTGAAGGCCTTAGAGAGGGTGCAGAAAAGATTTACAAGAATGGTTCCAGGGATGAGGGTCTTTAGTTACATGGATAGACTGGAGAAGCTGGGGTTGTTCTCCTTAGAACAGAGAAGGTTGAGAGGAGATTTGATAGAGGTGTTCAAAATCATGAGGGGTTTGGACAGAGTAGATAGAGAGAAACTGTTCCCATTGGCGGAAGGGCCGAGAACCAGAGACACAGATTTAAGGTGATTGGCAGAAGAACCAAAGGCGACATGAGGAAAAACTTTTTTACGCAGCGACTGGAATGCACTGCCTGAAAGGGTGGTGGAGGCAGACTCAATCATAGCTTTCAAAAGGGAAATGGATGAGTACCCGAAGGAAAAATAATTTGCAGGGCTACGGGGAAAGGGCGGGGGAGTGGGACTAGCTGAACTGCTCTTGTAGAGAGCCGGCACCGGCTCGATGGCCGAATGGCCTCCTTCTGTGTTATAACCATTCTATGATTCATGGTGAAGTGACTAAATGCGACACTATCATTGGTTCTGCATTTTAATAATTTACTAAGTGCAATATTCATGCACAAAAGGTTAACGTGTTCTGAAGACAATTTGTTCACTATTTTAATTGAGGAATTTCCCCACTCCTAATATCCCACAATATAATTCCCAGACTTATACAACTTTCAATCACTTTGATGTATTCAAATTATTTCAAATGTCTGTAAACATCTCAGTGTAAAACTGGTTTGAGAGATCTTAAAGAAAGCTTTAACTTCAGTATTTGAAGCTCAATTGTTGATTTATTTTTCCACAAAGCAGCTCGCTTTTTCTAGCCGCTCTCTGCTACATCAGCCAGATGCTTGTGCCTCACCAGGCATTGGCTATTGAACTGCTGGGCCCTCACATCCGAGCGCGGTCCTACCCTCACCCATACTCACAAACCAGCACGGGGCCCGGGTAGTGATCGGGAGAGGGCAGGGTCCTGGGATAGTGATCGGGAGAGGGCAGGGGCCTGGGATAGTGATCGGGAGAGGGCAGGGGCCTGGAATAGTGATCGGGAGAGGGCAGGGTCCCTGGATAGTGATCGGGAGAGGGCTGGGTCCTGGGATAGTGAGCGGGAGAGGGCAAGGTCCCGGGATAGTGATCGGGAGAGGGCTGGGTCCTGGGATAGTGAGCGGGAGAGAGCAAGGTCCCGGGAAAGTGATCGGGAGAGGGCTGGGTCCTGGGATAGTGAGCGGGCGAGGACAAGGTCCCGGGATAGTGATCGGGAGAGGGCTGGGTCCTGGGATAGTGATTGGGAGAGGGCTGGGTCCTGGGATAGTGAGCGGGAGAGGGCAGGGTCCCGGGATAGTGATTGGGAGAGGGCTGGGTCCTGGGATAGTGAGCGGGAGAGGGCAAGGTCCCGGGATAGTGATCGGGAGAGGGCTGGGTCCTGGGATAGTGAGCGGCTGAGGGCAGGGTCCCTGGATAGTGATCGGGAGAGGGCAGGGGCCCGGGATAGTGAGCGAGAGAGGGCAGGGTCCCTGGATAGTTATCGGTAGAGGGCAGGGGCCCGGGATAGTGATTGGGAGCGGGCAGGGGCCCGGGATAGTGAGCGGGAGAGGGCAGGGTCCCGGGATAGTGATCGGGAGAGGGCAGGGGCCCGGGATAGTGATCGGGAGAAGGCAGGGGCCCGGGATAGTGATTGGGAGAGGGCAGGGGCCCGGAATAGTGATCGGGAGAGGGCAGGAGCCCGGAAGAGTGATCGGGAGAGGGCAGGGTCCCAGAATAGAGATCGGGAGAAAGCGGGGTCCCGGAATAGTGATTGGGAGAGGGCAGGGTAGCGGGATAGGGCTTGGGAGAGGGCAGGGTCCCGGAATAGTGATCGGGAGAGGGCAGGGTCCCGGGATAGTGATCGGGAGAGGGCAGGGTCCCGGGATAGTGATCGGGAGAGGACAGGGTCCCGGGATAGTTATCGGGAGAGGGCAGGTTCCCGGAATAGTGATCGGGAGAGGGCAGGATCCCGGGATAGTGATCGGGAGAGGGCAGGGTCCCGGGATAGTGATCGGGAGTGGGCAGGGTCTCTGGATAGTGACCGGGAGAGGGCAGGGTCCCGGGATAGCGATCGGGAGAGGGCAGTGTCCCGTGATAGTGATCGGGAGAGGGCAAGGTCCCGGGATAGCGATCGGGAGTGGGCAGTGACCCGGGATAGTGATCGGGAGAGGGCAGGGTCCCGGGTTAGTGATCGGGAGAGGGCAGGGTCCTGGGATAGTGATCGGGAGAGGGCATTGACCCGGGATAGTGATCGGGAGAGGGCAGGGTCCCAGGATAGTGATCGGGAGAGGGCAGGGTCCCGGGATAGTGATCGGGAGTGGGCAGTGTCCCGGGATAGTGATCGGAAGATGTCAGGTTCCCGGGATAGTGATTGGGAGAGGGCAGGATCCCGGGATAGTGATCGGGAGAGGGCAGGGTCCCGAATAATGATCGGGTCTGGGCAGGGTCTCTGGATAGTGATCGGGAGAGGGCAGGGTCCCGGAATAATGATCGGGTCTGGGCAGGGTCCCGGGATAGTGATCGGGAGTGGGCAGGGTCTCTGGATAGTGACCGGGAGAGGGCAGGGTCCCGGGATAGCGATCGGGAGAGGGCAGTGTCTCTGGATTGTGATCGGGAGAGGGCAGGGTCTCGGGATAGTGATCGGGAGAGGGCAGGGTCCCGGGATAGTGATCGGGAGAGGGCAGTGACCCGTGATAGTGATCGGGAGAGGGCAGGGTCCCGGGATAGTGATCGGGAGAGGGCAGGGTCCTGGGATAGTGATCGGGAGTGGGCAGGGTCCCGGGATAGTGATCTGGAGAGGGCAGGGTCCCGGGATAGTGATCGGGAGATGGCAGGGTCCCGGGATAGCGATCGGGAGAGGGCAGGTTCCCGGGATAGTGATCGGGAGAGGGCAGGGTCCCGGGATAGTGATCGGGAGAGAGCAGGATCCCGAGATAGCGATCTGGAGAGGGCAGGGTCCCGGGATAGTGATCGGGAGAGAGCAGGATCCCGAGATAGCGATCTGGAGAGGGCAGGGTCCCGGGATAGTGATCGGGAGAGAGCAGGATCCCGAGATAGCGATCTGGCGAGGGCAGCGAGGAACTATGAAATTAAATTATCAAGGAACATAAAATAAAATAGCAAAATATTTTACAGGCACATCAATAAAAAAAGGAAGGTTGTGATTGGAATAGGATCATTAAGGGATAGACAGGGCAATACCACAGCTAATGATAGGGAAATGACAAATATTAAATCATTATTTCGCTTTGGTAATTACCAGGGAGATACAACAGGTAGACATGACATTGGATGATGAGATGAATAATCAGATAAGTGCATTTAAAATAAAAAAGGGGATATATTAAATAAACAAATCAAATACTAAGAGGATAAACCCCTGGTCCGGATGGATTTCATCCACGCATTTTAAAAGAATCTAGGGAAGAGATAGCAGAGGCATTACTGCACATATTTAATAATTTGTTAGAACAAGGTGCGGTGCCAGAGGACTGGCGGATAGCTAACATAATACTGATAATTAAGAAGGGGGATAGAACATGTCCAGGGAATTATAGACCAGTCAGCTTAACATCGGTGGTAGGAAAAATAATGGAATCCCTACTAAAGGAGAAAATAGAAGAAGATCGAGAAACTAAAAGTATAATAGATAGACTTGCATTTATAGAGACTTGAATTTATATAGCGCCTTTCACGACCACCGGACATCTCAAAGCGCTTTACAGCCAATGAAGTATTTTTGGAGATAACAACAGAAAACGCTAGAAAAACTCAGCAGGTGAGGCAGCATCCGTGGAGAGAGAAACAGAGTTAACGTTTCAGGTCGAAGACCTTTCATCAGAACTGGAAATGGCAGGAAATGAAATAGATTTAAGGCAAGGATAAAGCTGGGAAAAGGGGGAGGGGATGAAAGAACAAAAGGAGAGATTAAGAGACATTAAGAGACATTAAGAGATGATCAAGGCAAGAGGTGGTGTTAATGTGACAGGTTAAGGCTGAAAGAAGTGTGAAATGCACTGGCAGAATGAAGGACAGCTGCCAGCTTCCAGGAGGTAAAAAAAAGTACTTTTGGAGTGTAGTCACTGTTGTAATGTGAGAAACGTGGCAGCCAATTTGCGCACAGCAAGCTCCCACAAACAGCAATGTGATAATGACCAGTTAATCTGTTTTTGTTATATTGGCCAGGACACCGGGGAAAACTCCACCACTCTTCTTCGAAATATTGCCATGGGGTCTTTTACACACACCTGAGAGAGCAGACGGGGCCTCGGTTTAACGTCTCATCCAAAAGACGGCACCTCCGACAGTGCAGCACTCCCTCAGCACTGCACTGGAGTGTCAGCCTGGATTATGTGCTCAAGTTCCTGGAGTGAGACTTGAACTCACAACCTTCTGACTCAGAGGCGAGTGTGCTACCAACTTTATTTTTTGGTACATCATTTATTGAACATTAAGAACATTTACAACATGGTGATCATTCCATTGTATCATTCAGATCCATTCCGCCGCTCTGCACAGCCATTCCTCCACCACATGTTATCAAAAGCTGACGTTTAATTTGTCTCCCATAACATATATTAATCGATTGTACTTTAAAAATTGATAATAACATACTATCTTGAAATTCCTTTCTGAATAAAACATCCACAGGGCCTTATAATGATCTTTTAGCTTATATTTAAAATACTCTTTTAGATTGACTCTCCTCCCCTTAAAAACAGAGCATTCCTTCTTTGCACAATCACAAATCTAGCCAAACTGGACATTAAATTAATTGCCACTCCGCTGGACTCAGGCAGACTCTCCTGCAATCCCCAGCTCAAAATTGAGTCCCACGGGATTCCCATTCTCGCTCTTCGGTCCCCACCCAGCAAAAAAACCTCACACAACTGTCTAACATAGTACTTAAAATCATTTAACTGCGGACATAACACCAGTAAATGGGACAGAGTCTCATCCCTGGACTGGAAGGCTGTTTCCAGTGGGGTTTCGCAAGGCTCAGTACTAGGTCCCTTGCTTTTTGTGGTATATATCAATGATCTAGACTTGAAAATAACAGGTATGATTAAGAAGTTTGCAGATGATACGAAAATCGGCTGTGTGGTTGATACTGAAGAAGGAAGCTGTAGACTGCAGGAACATATCAATAAATTGGTCAGGTGGGCAGAACAGTGGCAAATGGAATTCAATCCGGAGAAGTGTGAGGTAATGCATTTGGGGAGAGCTAACAAGGAAAGGGAATACACATTAAATGGTAGGACACTGAGTAGTGTAGAGGAACAAAGGGACCTTGGAGTGCATGTCCACAGATCCCTGAAGGTAGCAGGCTAAGTAGATAAGGTGGTTAAGAAGGCATACGGAGTGCTTGCCTTTATTAGCCGTGGCATAGAATACAAGAGCAGGGGGGGTTATGCTTCAACTGTATAAAACACTAGTTAGGCCTCAGCTAGAGTACTGCGTGCAGTTCTGGTCACCACATTACAGGAAAGATGTGATTGCACGAGAGAGGGTACAGAGGAGATTTACAAGGTTGTTGCCGGGAGTAGAGAATCTTAGCTATGAGGAAAGACTGGATAGGCTGGGTCTGTTTTCCTTGGAACAGAGGAGGCTGAGGGGAGACCTTATTGAGGTGTATAAAATTATGAGGGGCCAAGATAGAGTGGATAGAAAGGACCTATTTCCCCTAGCAGAGGGGTCAAAAACCAGGGGGCCTCGGTTTAACGTCTCATCTGAAAGACGGCACTTCCGACAGAGCAGCACTCCCTCAGCACTGCACTGGAGAGTCAGCCTGGAGTATGGGCTCAGGTCTCTGGAGTTGGACATGAAACCCCTGACCTTCTGAGCCAGAGCCGAGAGTGCTACCCACTGAGCCACGGCTAACACCTAAATGATACAGTCTGAGCACATTATCCTGTGGCTGAGATGGATATATAGTACATGAGATGGATGGGAGTGAAATTGGCTCACCGGGTCAGAGTGTTCAGTGACAATGTTCCGCTTCTTGAACCTAAGATCACTCGTCGATCTTCAGGAGCAGTCACCTTGTTCGCTCTGGCAGTCTCTCTCCTTGGGCAGCCTTTCAATACTCCATCCTTTTTAAGGTTGTCCAGCCACTTTCTGATTCCTCAGCATCTCTCCCAAGTTTGGAAAGTCGATTGATTTCTTTCTCCAGTGTAAACCGTGGTATTCTCAGGGCTGCCAGTTATAAGGAATTCTCCACTTGAGCTCTTCCAGCCTCCCCTTTTACTTTACGCAAATTGTTTTTGAACTGACGTTGAAGATGCCTATCTTATCTTGGTTTTACATCTAATTTCCTTCCAGTGACAGGCAGCTCTCCACCAACCACACTGAGTCATGGGCCAAGTGAGTCATGTGTTGTTCGATGTTAATCCTACTCTTCCTCTGATTGTTGTCGATAGTAATGGACCAGCCATGTATGTGTGGAAGGTGCCACTATTCCGGTTTCTGGGCAACCACACCTGGTTCCAGACATTGATGGTACAAAAGGAGCCTTTGTGCCCCCTACCAGGTGGCACTGCCCTCTATCCTGTGACATTACAGGCGGGAGGGCATTGGGCTTGGAATTGTTTCAAAGTGGAAACTCTCCCGATTTATTTTTGCTCTCAGATTTCTGAATGTACAGTTTTATTGCTTCAGGTTCCAGTTGTGAAACTTTGCCAGCTGATTCCATACAATAATCCTCATTGGGGCCAACGTGAAACATTAACCCACATTGTGTGTGACACTCAATCAATGATCCATTTCTCAGGAAATGAGTGATGTTTTAATGCAAAATTTTACACAGCAAGACCGAGAGCTACACAAGGGAGGATTGTCATTTCTGCCAGTTGGTTTTATATCTGATTTCCTAGACTGACAAGCAGCTCTCCACCAACCACACTGGCTGTGGGCCAAGTGAGTCACTTGACCTGTGTTGTTCGATGTTAATCCTCCCCTTCCCCCGACCACCGTTGCTGGTAATGCACCAGCCATGTATGTGTGGGGTGGGATGAACACAGTCTGCTTGATTTTATCTCCAATTAATGAATGGAAGGAAAGCTGCGAAGGTTCTGCAACTGAGGTGCTTGCCTCGCGATCCATTTCTCCCCAGACATTGCTCAATACCCCAACAGTAAAGAGGACATTCTGTAGCAGAGACTTGAATGTGACTCTGACCGATCTGTACAAGCTTCAAACAGCAGCAGGAAGCTGCTTTTCTCTCGCTCCCCCTAGGTTAGGAATGCTTTGCAGAGAACTTTACAGTTAAAGGAACACGAAAGAGAATCAAAATAATGTGAGCACATTTCTTACCGACACGCAGTCTGAAGGTTTCACACTGTGATCTTGCAGCAACTCACTGATCAAATGCAGCTCTAAAAAGAGAAATATTTCATTGACTGCACTTGTCACAATTTGGGGAACAGACTCAACATGCTATTTCCGTATAGTGGACTAAACCTTTCAATTGGTTTCACTTTGTCTTTCCATCTAAAAACCATCATTGACTCTAAAAAGAAGTGCTGGGCACTGGCTGGGATTCAGAATCCGTTGAGGAATGTAAAATTTGCTCTGAAGATAGAATATGTATTACTGCAGCAGTTAATAGAATCATACAATCATATAATAGTGCAGCACAGAAGGAGGCCTTTCGGCCCATCGAGTCTTCACCGGCTCTTTTGAAGAACAATCCAGTTAGTCCCACTCCCCGCTCTTTCCCCATATTCCTGCAATTTTTTCTGCTTCAAGTATTTATCCAATTCTCTTTTGAAGGCCACTATTGAATCTGCCCCCACCGCCCTATCAGGCAGCGCATTCCAAATCCTAACCACTCGTTGCGTAAAAAAGTTTTCCTCATGTCGCCTCAGGTTCTTTTGCCAATCACCTTAAATCTGTGCCCTCTGGTTATCGACCCTTCAGCCATTGGAAACAGCTTCTCTTTATTTACTCGATCTAAATCCTTCATGATTTTAAACACCTCTATCAAATCTCCTCTAAGCCTTCTCTGCTCCAAGGAGAACAATCTCAGCTTCTCCAGTCTATCCACGTAACTGTAATCCCTCATCTCTGGAACCATTCTGGTAAATCTCTTCTGTACTCTCTCCAAAGCCTTCACATCCTTCCTAAAGTGTGGTGCCCAGAATTGGACACAATACTCCAGCTGGGGACGAATTAGCGTTTTATGTAGGTTTAGCGTAATGTCCTGGCGTTTG
Source organism: Squalus acanthias (assembly GCA_030390025.1). NCBI lineage: Eukaryota > Metazoa > Chordata > Chondrichthyes > Squaliformes > Squalidae > Squalus > Squalus acanthias. The sequence goes on from JASTWF010000409.1 coordinate 43,016, forward strand.
TACTCTATGCCTCTATTTATAAGACAACGTATGAACGGACACCGCGCAACAATCGCCAGGCAGGAGGGTTGCCTCCCAGTCGGGGAACACTTCAGCAGCCAGGGGCATTCAGCCTCGGATCTGCGGGTAAGCGTTCTCCAAGGCGGCCTTCGAGATACACGACAGCGCAAAATCATAGAGCAGAAACTGATAGCCAAGTTCCGCACTCATGAGGATGGCCTCAATCGCGATATCGGGTTCATGTCACGATACAGAACGTGACTTGACATCATGGCCGGTCTTCCCAGGTGTTTTTTTTTTTTAAAAAGGCTAACACAAGAACACAAATTGACAGGATATGCAGCCAGCAGGTGGTTTGACACGTTGGACCCCCTGGGACACATCTCATTGTCTTGGCTGTGCTCTTTGTTGTAGCGAATAATGTGAATAGATTTTGTCTGGGTTTAAATTGTGAATTCTGGGAGATTCTCTCATTGCTAACTTACCTGACGAAGGAGCGACAGCTCCGAAAGCTTGTAAAATTAAATAAATCTGTTGGACTATAACCTGGTGTTGTGCGACTTCTCATTTTCTATTTATAAAGCCCAGGATCCCATATGCTTAATCAACTGTTTTGTTAACCTGTCTTGCCACCTTCAAATATCTGTGCACAAGCACCCCCAGGTGCCTCTGTTCTTGCACCTCCTTTAATGTTGTACCATTTAGTGTGTGTGGTCTCTCCTCATTCTCTTCAGCTGGAGACACTTCCTGCAAACATGGGCCTCTGAGACATATGAAAAGTCCTGAAGTTTCAACATGGCACAGGGATTGCAGGCTACAGGTCGTAGCTGTCCCTCCATTCTAATTAGAAACTTCAAATAAACTACCTGATACAAGGTGATTTATATAATTGCTGTTAACTAGGTCTAAACTACACTGCAATTTTTCTATTCTCTCCTCAAAGCAAAGTACCCAAAGACTAAATTATTTACTCAAACTTAGCAAGAACCATTGAGATACTGAAGGCAAAGAACCTAAATATTTGATACTGAACATTCGACTCCTCGGGTTCTGTTGCTCCACTCCTTCTTTAGAGTTGGACATGAGAAACCATCCTCCTCCTCTCGACTGAATTCCTACTATTGCCAAATTCCCCACTTCCACTCTGCTTGCAATCCACTCAGATTGCAATTTACCTGGCTCTGTCTGCAAGCTCTGTGCTCAAACAGTTCTTGTTACTCAGATACTGCCACTAAAGTAAAAAAAAACAAAGAGCTTTGGCATCCCAATTAATATATTTTGTGTTTGAGCCCAACCCAATGATCCTAACCCAACCCATCCCATTGCAACACAATCTAACCCAACCCAACCCAATCCATCCCAACACAACTCAACCCAACACAACTCAACCCAACACAACCCAACTCAGCCCATCCCAATCCAATCCAGCCCAACACAACACAACCCAGCCCAACACAACTCAACCCAACACAACCCAACTCAGCCCATCCCAAACCAATCCAGCCCAACACAACACAACCCAGCCCAACACAACTCAACCCAACACAACACAACTCAGCCCATCCCAAACCAATCCAGCCCAACACAACTCAACCCAGCTGTAGAATTCGCAATTATCGCGATTTCATTTTAATAAGGAGAAAACACAAAGTTTCGTTCAAAACAGCTTTTATTTCAGCGGAATGCTGTCAGGTTTAAATTGGACACAAGCAGCCTGTAAAATGGCCGCCGCACCTCGTGACAGAACATTCGAGACTTTTCAGCAGGCAGACAAGATGGCGTTCCAATAAACATTTTTTTGCAGGATCGATAACGATTCAGCACAGTGAAGACAATACACAGGACATTATGGGTTTACAGTATAAACATCGATACTGGAATCGGTCTCCCAGGTACAAAGGAAAGCCATCAAGGGCCCATCCAAAGGACATTAATATGTAAACTCCCAACGGCTCTACGATGAGAGAGCCGTTAGCAGGTAGTTATACAGGACACTTGGAAGCCCCAAACCCCTCCAGGGGGAACACCGACCGATTTAACAATGGGAGAAATATTAGCAGGTACTCAAACATTCAGGAGTAGCCCCGAAACCCATTAAGGACAGAGATCACCCATACAGGACATTTTGGGCGCCAAACCTTAAACAAAAGAATGGACATTGTAGTTGGGCGGGAAACGGAAGAACTGTGCACTATAATTGCAGGCCCAAACCGTCCATTCGCTCTCTTGCGCTTGCTCTTTTGCTCTTGACTCTTGCCGCTTGCTGCTGTTATCATCGTGGCTGCTCCTGTGTTTTATCCGGTCGATTCGTAACCTCGTGGCTGCTCCTGGGTAAAAGACTGTTGCAAAGACCTATGTTGGTAGCTGGCAGCGGAACCGAAGGCCCGGGATGAGATGAGATGAGATGAGAGGAGAAGAGAAGAAGACCTTATCCATCGCCACGGTCAGTAAATCCCGACCGCGCCTGTAGGTCGATCAGCCAAGTCTTCTCGACAGGAAGTTTTCTTCTTTAACAAGACATATTGCATCGACGATAACTGGACTGTGCAAACACATCGTATCAGTGATATTGACAACGGTGCTCCTCGACTAAACTGTAAAGTCCACCAACAGAGGTCTTCACTACAGCGGACGGTCCAGCCGACTGACCGAGCAGCAGAAGCAGTAAACAAGTGGGACCAGGAGATCTCCTGACCAACACGTGGGTGCTGCGGTGAAAAACATCCGATCAGCTATTCGGGATTTCTCCGAGTTATTACGAGTGGTGAGCATGAGTCTCGGGATCCTACGAAGCTAGTTTTAGGATAGTTATTGATAGGGGAGGGTTTAAAGTTTAAGGATATTTGTAATGTGTGCCCTATTTACGTTGTGCTGGTCGTTCCTCGTTTCCCTAAGAGTGATTATAACTGTTTGTAAGATTGTACTGTCATTAATCTGTGCATATGACATGTATTTCATAATTTTAAGTATCATGCAATAAAGATTTTCCATTTCGTACCGTTCAAACCAAGTCTACATGAGTTTTATCTCCATTACTGCTCTCGCATCTAAGTCCAGTGTCTAGAACCGTAAGGGAGAGTGATTCGAACCACTCACAGGGGTGTCTAGTGTTCCCAGACTGGCTGGAGACCAGGCCTAGACCCGCACTGACATACAGGCTGCACAGAGCCGCGTGAATCTCACAGGCTACGAGACACGCAGGGTCAGGAGAGTATCCCTTACAGAAAATGGCGACCGCGGCAGGACACTGGCAGCGAGAGGGTAGTGTGTTAGATTTTGGAATGACTGTACGAAATGTGATGCAGGAAAAGATAGCGGATTACGTATTTGGAAAGGTTAATCTAACGAAAAAGTGGATAAGCGAACTGTTAGCGGATAAGAGCCCACTAGAGGCAGCTGAAAGGTGGACGGATAGTAAGGAGCATAAAAAGGCAGTTGAGAAAGCAGTCTGGCTTATGTGCTACAAAAGGCAGGTTCAGATTTCAAACCAGACCAATACAGCGCTAACCGCTCGAATCAAGCATCTAGAGGAGGAAATGGAGGAGAAGGTTTCTGGAGGGGAGGCGCTCATTAAGAGTTTAAATGAGTTACGCCAGGAAAGCCAGGAAGTCTCCAGCTACCTTAAAACAAGGGTAGAGTATCTCGAGTGCCAGATCACTGAAGCAAAATTAAACGAGAGTAGGATGAAGGAAAGATGTAACCGTCAAGCTGCCCAGATAAGAACTCAAGAAGAGAGCTTAATGGGGGTTAGGTCGGCGTATAAGTTGGCCCTTGAGGATAAGTTTCAGGGAGCCGACCATAGCGCCTGCGAAAAAGAGATAGAGAGCCTCAAAAAGGCCGTGAATAATGCGAACGGCATGGTGTGCCTTATTAATCCGTCGGCACGCCAGCCGCTAGTAAATGAGAGATTTAGAAATTCCCCACCAAGTAAAGCAGAAGAAGTAGTAGCCACTGCGCCCTCCGCGCCACCCAGCTATTCAGAAACCTGGGTTAGGGAGGAAGCAACGGAAGAAACAAAAGAGCCCGTTGAAAAGGAAGTAGAAAAGGGATCGTTGTATCCAGTAACGGGGATTAAAAGGGGCCCAAGCAGAAACGGTGGGGAAGAACCGGGGGATCTCCTCGGACAGCTGGTGTTGCCTCACAGTTCACATCAGCTGAGAGCCATGATAAACCACGTAAGGAAGCTGACCGAGATAGACGACCCTTCCGTACATTTTAGGGAAGTTGAGCAAGCCGCAGCCATCAACGGCTGCGATGATGGGGAGACAGCAAAAATGCTGCTGTTCTCTTTAGATAGCTCGGTCCTTCAGTGTCTCTCAGGCGATAGCAAGAGGGGTAATAAAAGTTATGAGGAATTGAAAAATGAGGTCCTAGAAGTAGTGGGAGCGAACGACGGAGGTCCGTTTGCTAGAGTGGGACAGACAGTGCAGATGGAGGGAGAACCCCCGAAGGTTTTTGCCGACAGGCTGTGGCCAGTATATGAGCGCAGCTGTCTAGGTGCGCCCGAGCGCGAAGATGTGGAAGGCGCCGCTTTAATTCATTGGCTTAGGTGCATAATAGCCAACAGTTTACCAGCCGTTAGAGAGCAGGCAAAAGCCTGGTTCGATCCCAATGACCTCAACCTTACGGAAGAGTCGGTCTTGAATCGACTCACGTTAGGCTACCGTAACATAAGGGGTATGGCAACACGTCCCTTTAAGGGAAGAGTACATGAGGTACGACCCGCAGCCCCGGCTCAAAGAGAGTGGCATCAGGAGGGTAATCGCGCCCCACAGGCAAGTAATGCCTGTTACGGGTGTGGGAAGACAGGGCACTGGCGCAAGCACTGCAGGAACCCTTGGAAGGATTCCAAGGATAAAAATCCCGCGGTCCGAACCCAGGCGCCTGTCCCGGCTAAGGAAGCAAAGGCACCCACCTCTCCCGAAGACCTCGAGGCAGTGTTAGGAGTCATGCGCAAGATGGTTTTGAATGCGCGTGGACAGGTGGCGGTCGCAACCGGCCCCGTAGGTGCCGCAGGACCGTCTAATAGTACCCAATGACTAGAGCCCACGCAGCCTGCCTACCTGTGTCCTTTTAAAAGACACGCACAGGAGGGGGTCTGCGGTAAGGAGGCCAGGTTAAAAGAGCAGGCCTTGCGGGAGGAGAACGCCCGCTTAATAGGGAAAATAGATGGGCTGGAAGGGCAGCTTAGAGAGCAGACCCTGCGGGAGGAGAATGCCCGAGAAATGGGAAAGTTAGACGTGCTCAGGCTAGAAGGGCAGCTTAGAGAGATAAAAACAGCCTACAGGGTAGCCAGGAGCAGGGAGTATGAGGATTTAAAACAGGATAGAAATCTGCAGCCTCCAGCAGGTGAGATTTCACAGAAACAAGCAGGGGCGGTGGCCTGTCTTAAGGGAGGGGCCAGACCTGCGAGTGGGGAAGCACAGCCCCAGGTAGGACCACAAGGCACACAGGCAGGCGTAGCAGCTTGCATCAGGGGAAGGGACATCCCGGACGATCATGCAGCGTTTTTCTGGAGTTGGGGGTTAGATGACGAGGACCCCAGGGTACCCTGGTCAGATGAGGATAGTGCAGATGAGCATAGTGATGATGACGGGTGGTTTCAGAGGAACGGTCTGGAAGGATTGGGGCCGCTAGGTAGAGATCCATACGGGGTGGACACACAAGCTGCAGGTCCCGACAGCAGGAGGAAGGAGCTAGAGGAGGCCGGGCCAGCCGCTATGTGGTTCCCAGAGGTGTGGCCGCCCGCTTTGAACGTCCAGTCCTCAGGGGAGGCAGAGTTCGCGAGTGAAGGGCCGCCTGCTGGGCCGAGCAGGGCGGGGCCCCGAACTGCCAGCCCCGAGGTTAGGGAGGCGGAGTCAGCGGAGGCGGGGCTGGCGCCTGTGATGGAACCCCAGGTCATCCCGTTGAAGGTCTCGGGACCCGGTCCGTCCGTCACGGAGCCCCCGCCCATAGCAATTCCCCGTAGGTCAAGCAGAGTACCCCAGCCCAGGAAGATGTGGTCAGGTCCCCAGGCTGCCCCAGGGCGTAAGTTTCAGGTTAAGATAACCCGGGTAGAGACAGGCCACATCGAAGCAGTAACAGGCTGCGGCAGATCAGAGGAAAGGGTCAGCGCAGCAACAGGCTGCGGCAGATCAGAGGGAAGGGTCAGTGCCCTCCCACCGTCGGGAAGAGCTCGCAGCAGCCTTCTCAGGATTTAAAGGGGCCGCCCTGAGAACGGGCGGCATTGTAAAGTTATTAGTTTAAGGTTTTAAGTTTTAGTTTAAAGTTTTAAGTGGTTTTAATAAGGTTAAGTTTGTAGTGTTTGTAACAGAAAACGATAAAATGATGGGAGTTTTAAGGCTAGGTTTAGAGGAAGTCTATTTAGCAAACGTTGAAGTTTACGTGAGGCGAGGTCAGGGGACCCGCTCACCCTTCACAAAAGCCAGAGACTTTTTGCGAGGCTGGCTACCTCATTCTATCTGATCACAGGAACCAAGGAAGGATGGAACGACTCATAGTATTGCTCGCGGCAATCGGATGTGGATTGGCCTATCGGGGCCTCACCAAGGATGTCGTGGTGTTTGGATGTTCCGGGGACACGGCCCCCATCGCGGTGGATGGGACCGGGAGACGGAAGGCAGAAGGGACCAGCACCTATTTCCACAAGGGAAGGTGGCCAGGATGGCTGGGAACGAACTCAACGGAGTATTCCAGCACATCGGGGTTCGCCTACAAAGAGACTTCTTTAATGTGCCCCAAAGTACGGATCATCGCACCCAGGATCAGCGTCACCGTCGGCAAACGGATTTGTTTGACCTGCAGTGGGAATGTCCCATTGAGCCGATGGTGGTGGCTGCGAAAGCTGAGCAAAACTATGAGGAACTCTTCGGTTGAGTGGGAGCGACTGGGTAATAATACCCATCGGACAATTACGGGGACAGATGGACAAGTGAAAGTCTGTTGGGACAAATGGTGGGAACCAGATGAGGGGATTTATGTTTGTATGTGGGGGTCAAAGTACGTTTGCCCCAAAGGCATCTCCATATTCTTTATTAACCAGTGGCAGGATAACGGACAGGGGATGAGGTGGGATGCGAGCACCAGGGGGTGCGGAGCCCCATACTCTCCGATCCCAGTAAATGCCACTGAGCTCATTACGCGCCCACGCAAAGCCCCGCCCACGATTCCGGTAGTTCTAACTGAGGAAGAAGGGTGCCCTAAAACTAGTAAGGGACCCGGGAACGGTTTGGTACTGGTCCCCACAGACCAGATACTATTTCAGGGGGTACATTACGCGGTGGCCTCGGTGATTTTAAATCTCACTGAGGTACGGTTACCAGAGTGGTGCCCCAAAAAGACGGAACAGTTGTACCAGATCCTGTTGACCAAGATGTTCAGGCAATTTTACGAGTTTGATTTTGCAGAAATCGATAAGACAAGTTTATACACCGCACCGCAGGAAGTTTTGGACCAAGTAGGGAGGCAAAGAAGGGGTTTGGTGAACGATGCGTTCACTGCTTTTAACACAGGGACATCTGTGGTCAACGCTCTAGACAGTGTGGAGCTGCAGACCCAGATTAATGGTTTAAAAACACAGTTAAAGGATATTCTTACAGATGAGAATAAAGTGGTAGGGTCGGGTCTGCACGAGGACCAAGCCATGACACTACACTTAAAAGAGATTATAGCAGAGCTGGAGAAACATGCGCGTACGGTAAATGCCCTGATTAGGGAAGATCGGAATGCATCCGATCAAGCTGCGCAGAACGAGGTGTGCGTGCTTTACGGGGCGTGGTTACTGGGCGAGGGCCGCAGTAATTTGGAGGATTTAAAACAAGGTTTGGTCCCGTCCTGGATAAGTAACAAACACCTGCGGGCGCTCCACCCTTTTCAGAATGCATTAAGTCCGTGCCAGCTCAGGCTAGCTTCAGAAGCTTACCCAGTCCCCGTGGACTGCGGACGTTCAAACCATACTATTATGGGAATAGTATTACGCATGCCGGTTTTGGGCAACACAGCAAAGCCCGCCCCGGTATATCGGGTAGAGAACATTGGTGTCATTCAGGGGGGAGCCCACATTCGTTATGCAGCGGTTCCACCTTACGTCATCCGCTGGGAGCAAACGATGACAGGTACAGATCTCTCTGGTTGTCGTGGCAGGGGAGCACACATAATACTGTGCCCCCAGCACTTGAATGCCTTTTTAACACCACAGTGCGGGTTCAGAACGGCTGGCGCCAAGTCCATGAATTGCACCATGGAGGCAATGGCACAAGATCATGTGCCTCCGCAGGTAGCATACATCGGGGGTGGAACATATTGTGTTACCACTGCAGCGCAACACTACCAGCATGGAAACCGTAGCCGGTGTCCGGTGAGTGACAGCAGTTTCTGTTTTAAACCCAGGGCTGAAGTTCAAGTAGCACAACAGCGAATTATCCCAATCCCTGAACCATCCACTGTTCATCTCACAGTAAAAGAGAATTTTACCGACTTGCAGCGATTTGTCGCACATTTTGGGTACCTCATTCCCCCTCTCCCCGAGCATTTAACCAAACTTCTGAAAGCCGTCGCGGTGTCACAAAGGCATTTTTATACATTAGAACAGAAAACCGTCGAGATAGGTACAGACATTTTGGACATAGTGGTTCCACCGTGGTGGAATCTGTTCACGAATATTGAAGTGCCCTCATGGGTCAGAATAGCCTCCCACATTTTAGTCGTCTGTCAAGTGTTTATTGTAGTATACCTTTTGTTCATACATTGTAAAAGAGACAAGCGCCTCACCAAGCATGAGAACACGGGAGAGTGGCGAGAACGTTACGTGCGCGTGCACGATGAGAGCGCAGTGTAATGGGAAGATGGCGTCACTCCCGCTCGCCACGTGCGCCGCGGAAGTTTGTACTCACTGTAAATACGTTGGAAACTCGACATGTTTAAGAGTTGGGATTTGTTTATTTTGGTGATGGTGTTGATTGTTTGGTTTTTGGGTTTTGTTTTTCCTTCCCTTGAATAAAAGACAAATATACAGGTGATGCGTGAGGTATCGGCCTGGTTACGCCGGGAAGGAAAACAAGTGGTGTAAGTTTAAGGGCAAATGATGCCTATGGTGATATAAAGTGTGATTTTTCTTGGGAAATGAGGACGACACAGAGGCCCTAGTGAAGTTAAAATTTATGGGATTAATTTACTGGATTCGGAGTGAAATCGAGATAAGATTGCTCACCACTGAGTTTTTGATACGATAAGCGGAGTTATTCGCATCAACAGGAGGGACTGTAGAATTCGCAATTATCGCGATTTCATTTTAATAAGGAGAAAACACAAAGTTTCGTTCAAAACAGCTTTTATTTCAGCGGAATGCTGTCAGGTTTAAATTGGACACAAGCAGCCTGTAAAATGGCCGCCGCACCTCGTGACAGAACATTCGAGACTTTTCAGCAGGCAGACAAGATGGCGTTCCAATAAACATTTTTTTGCAGGATCGATAACGATTCAGCACAGTGAAGACAATACACAGGACATTATGGGTTTACAGTATAAACATCGATACTGGAATCGGTCTCCCAGGTACAAAGGAAAGCCATCAAGGGCCCATCCAAAGGACATTAATATGTAAACTCCCAACGGCTCTACGATGAGAGAGCCGTTAGCAGGTAGTTATACAGGACACTTGGAAGCCCCAAACCCCTCCAGGGGGAACACCGACCGATTTAACAATGGGAGAAATATTAGCAGGTACTCAAACATTCAGGAGTAGCCCCGAAACCCATTAAGGACAGAGATCACCCATACAGGACATTTTGGGCGCCAAACCTTAAACAAAAGAATGGACATTGTAGTTGGGCGGGAAACGGAAGAACTGTGCACTATAATTGCAGGCCCAAACCGTCCATTCGCTCTCTTGCGCTTGCTCTTTTGCTCTTGACTCTTGCCGCTTGCTGCTGTTATCATCGTGGCTGCTCCTGTGTTTTATCCGGTCGATTCGTAACCTCGTGGCTGCTCCTGGGTAAAAGACTGTTGCAAAGACCTATGTTGGTAGCTGGCAGCGGAACCGAAGGCCCGGGATGAGATGAGATGAGATGAGAGGAGAAGAGAAGAAGACCTTATCCATCGCCACGGTCAGTAAATCCCGACCGCGCCTGTAGGTCGATCAGCCAAGTCTTCTCGACAGGAAGTTTTCTTCTTTAACAAGACATATTGCATCGACGATAACTGGACTGTGCAAACACATCGTATCAGTGATATTGACAACGGTGCTCCTCGACTAAACTGTAAAGTCCACCAACAGAGGTCTTCACTACAGCGGACGGTCCAGCCGACTGACCGAGCAGCAGAAGCAGTAAACAAGTGGGACCAGGAGATCTCCTGACCAACACGTGGGTGCTGCGGTGAAAAACATCCGATCAGCTATTCGGGATTTCTCCGAGTTATTACGAGTGGTGAGCATGAGTCTCGGGATCCTACGAAGCTAGTTTTAGGATAGTTATTGATAGGGGAGGGTTTAAAGTTTAAGGATATTTGTAATGTGTGCCCTATTTACGTTGTGCTGGTCGTTCCTCGTTTCCCTAAGAGTGATTATAACTGTTTGTAAGATTGTACTGTCATTAATCTGTGCATATGACATGTATTTCATAATTTTAAGTATCATGCAATAAAGATTTTCCATTTCGTACCGTTCAAACCAAGTCTACATGAGTTTTATCTCCATTACTGCTCTCGCATCTAAGTCCAGTGTCTAGAACCGTAAGGGAGAGTGATTCGAACCACTCACAGGGGTGTCTAGTGTTCCCAGACTGGCTGGAGACCAGGCCTAGACCCGCACTGACATACAGGCTGCACAGAGCCGCGTGAATCTCACAGGCTACGAGACACGCAGGGTCAGGAGAGTATCCCTTACACAGCCCAACACAACTCAACCCAACAAAATCTATTCAATCCTAACCCAACCCAATCCATCCCAACCCATTGCAACCCAATTTAACACAACACAACACAACACAATCTAGGACCATAGGAAGAGGAGTAGACCTTTTAACCCCTCGGGCCTGTTCCACCATTCAATGAGATCATGGCTGATCTGCAACCTAACTCCGTATACCCGCCTTTTCCCCATATCCCTTAATACCTTTGGTTAACAAAAATCTATCAATCTCAGATTTAAAATTAACAATTGACCCAGCATCAACTGCATTTGTGGAAGAGAGTTCCAATCTTCGACCACCTTTTGTGTGTAGAAGTGTTTCCTAACTTCACTTCTGAAAGGCCTGGGTCTAACATTTGGACAATGTCCCTTAGTCCTAGAATCCCAAACCAGTGGAAATAATGGCCTGGAAACTCATTGCCCCCAAAAACAGGCGCAGGGATCACGATGCTTGATCACCCCATGCCGGTTCAAATGAATGCAGGCAGCACGTAGATTTTGTGTTGCCTGCTGATTACGATGATTGCTGAATCAGTCCTGCACTGAACACATGGCTGACTGACTGAACGCTCAGCAGGGGTCCCACGTCCACGCGACTAAAGCACCAATTAAAGCTAGCCTGCACTGCTTAAAGGCAGTCTGCACCTCTTAAAGGACAGGTGCATTTGCCTGCAGCAGCTCATTGAACTGGTTGGGGAAGACAGTAAGAGAAGGAGAAAAGAAAAATTAAGTCATAACACGGGAGAGAGTGTGCACCTAGGTTCTCCGATACAGGACTGGAGATCTTGATGCAGGAGGTCAACTCAAGGAGAGAGGTGCCACAGGGGACCATCCAGGGAAATGTGTAAAATCCAGTGGGAGCAGATCGCCGCTGTGGTGAACGCCAGCAGTGTAGCCCTGAGGATGTAAACTCACTGCAGGAAGAAGTTTATTGCCCTGATACAAGTGGTCAAGGTCAGTGAATTCATCATCAAATGCCGTATCTGGCCATCTGCACCAGAAGCCTCACACACTGCTCAAAGCACCACACCCCCAGCAATCACCCACCAACAATCTCTAGCGATCATCACTGACACCTCACATCAATAGAATCACCTCACCCTCACACACTTAGCACTGCTGCAAACTTCAGACCCACATCTCACAGCTTACACACACTGCCGGCTATTCAACCATGAAAGGAACATCACCTATACACATTGCAACACACTCACTGACACACATCACCCAAACACATTGCACGACACTCACAGACACACACATCACCCAAACACATTGCACCACACTCACTGACACACTTCACCCAAACACAGTGCACCACACTCACTGACACACATCACCCAAACACATTGCACCACAATCACTGACACACTTTACCCAAACACATTGCACCACACTCCCTGCACACTTCACCCAAACACATTGCACCACACTCACTGACACACTTCACCCAAACACATTGCACCACAATCACTGACACACACATCACCCAAACACATTGCCCCACACTCACTGACACACTTCACCCAAACACATTGCACCACACTCACTGACACACATTTCACCCAAACACATTGCACCACACTCACTGACACACACATTAACCAAACATGTTGCACCACACTCACTGACACACTTCACCCAAACACATTGCACCACACTCCCTGCACACTTCACCCAAACACATTGCACCACACTCACTGACACACACATCACCCAAACACATTGCACCACACTCACTGACACACACATCACCCAAACACATTGCACCACATTCACTGACACACACATCACCCAAACACATTACACCACACTCACTGACACACACATCACCCAAACACATTGCACCACACACACTGACACACACATCACCCAAACACATTGCACCACACTCACTGACACACACATCACCCAAACACATTGTACCACACTCACTGAAACACTTCACCCAAACACATTGCACCACACTCACTGACACACACATCACCCAAACACATTGCACCACATTCACTGACACACTTCACCCAAACACATTGCACCACATTCACTGACACACTTCACCCAAACACATTGCACCACACTCACTGACACACATCACCCAAACACATTGCACGACACTCACTGACACACACATCACCCAAACACATTGCACCACACTCACTGACACATACATCACCCAAACACATTGCACCACATTCACTGACACACTTCACCCAAACACATTGCACCACACTCACTGACACACACATCTCCCACACACATTGCACCACACTCACTGACACACTTCACCCAAACACATTGCACCACACTCACTGACACACTTCACCCAAACACATTGCCCCACATTCACTGACGCACTTCACCCAAACACATTGCACCACACTCACTGACACACACATCACCCAAACACATTGCACCACACTCACTGACACACACGTCACCCAAACACATTGCACCACATTCACTGACACAGACATCACCCAAACACATTGCACCACATTCACTGACACACTTCACCCAAACACATTGCACCACACTCACTGACACACTTCACCCAAACACATTGCACCACACTCACTGACACACATCACCCAAACGCATTGCACCACACTCACTGACACACACATCACCCAAACACATTGCACCACACTCACTGACAGACACATCACCCAAACACATTGCACCATACTCACTGACACACACTTCATCCAAACACATTGCACCACACTCACTGACACACTTCACCCAAACACATTGCACCACAGTCACTGACACACATCACCCAAACACATTGCACGACACTCACTGACACACACATCACCCAAACACATTGCACCACAGTCACTGACACACACATTACCCAAACACATTGCACCACATTCACTGACACACTTCACCCAAACACATTGAACCACACTCACTGACACACATCACCCAAACACATTGCACCACACTCACTGACACACACTTCACCCAAACACATTGCTCCACACTCACTGACACACATCACCCAAACACATTGCTCCACACTCACTGACACACTTCACCCAAACACATTGCACCACACTCACTGACACACACATCACCCAAACACATTGCACCACACTCACTGACACACTTCACCCAAACACATTGCACCACACTCACTGACACACATCACCCAAGCACATTGCTCCACACTCACTGACACACTTCACCCAAACACATTGCACCACACTCACTGACACACACATCACCCAAACACATTGCACCACACTCACTGACACACACTTCACCCAAACACATTGCACCACACTCACTGAAAGACTTCACCCAAACACTTTGCACCACACTCACTGACACACACTTCACCCAAACACATTGCACCACACTCACTGGCACACTTCACCCAAACACATTGCACCACACTCACTGACTCAGTTCACCCAAACACATTGCACCACACTCACTGAAACACTTCACCCAAACACATTGCACCACACTCACTGACACACTTCACCAAAACACATTGGGCCGAAAATTGATCCCGGGACGCGAGAGTACGCACTGCGTACTCTCGCGTATTCCCACTCCAATTGCCGGTTTTCTGCATGCCCTGCGCATGCGCTGAAAACCGGCAATTGCTCTTCTGAAAAGGGGGCGGGTCCTGGGTGCATCGCGTGCGCGCGAAAGGCTGCGCGCACGCTGTGCACTTCATGCTTTGGACGCGCAGGTAAGTACGGAAGATTTTGGAAATGTAAAAAGGAGGACTAAGACCCGCTTTTAAGAAGGTAAGTAATGAATTAAGTATTTTTTTGAATTTTTTTTTACAGGTATATCTTTTTTAGAGACTTTAAAGACAGGTAAGTTTATTTTTATAACTTTTTAAAAGATTTTAAATTTTTTCAAAAATTTAATTTTTTATTTAAAATGGTTAATTTAATTAACTATACTTTATTATTAATATGATGGTTTTTTTTTAAATTTAATTGAGGTTTAGCTGTTATTTTGGGGGGTGTAAGATTCATAGATTTCACAGGGTGCTGTGAAACTTATGAATGGAAGATGGTGTGCTGCTATTGGCTCTAACTGAGTCACGTGATCCCACAGCTCGCACAAATTCATTACGCCGCTGGGATACGCAAGCACTGCCCAGCTGATCTCTAGAACATGAAGTTCGTGCGAGCTGGATCTGAAAAAGCACAAGCGAGGTGAGAGATCGCGGGAAAGCCTTACCCCCGCGGGAACAGAGCGAGATCAATTTCTGGGCCATTGCACCACACTCACTGACACACTTCACCCAGATACATTGCACCACACTCACTGACACACTTCACCCAATCACATTGCACCACACTCACTGACACACTTCACCCAATCACATTGCACCACACTCACTGACACACTTCACCCAAACGCATTGCACCACACTCACTGACACACACATCACCCAAACACATTGCCCCACACTCACTGACACACTTCACCCAAACACATTGCACCACACTCACTGACACACATTTCACCCAAACACATTGCACCACACTCACTGACACACACATCAACCAAACACATTGCACCACACTCACTGACACACTTCACCCAAACACATTGCACCACACTCCCTGCACACTTCACCCAAACACATTGCACCACACTCACTGACACACTTCACCCAAACGCATTGCACCACACTCACTGACACACACATCACCCAAACACATTGCCCCACACTCACTGACACACTTCATCCAAACACATTGCACAACACTCACTGACACACATTTCACCCAAACACATTGCACCACACTCACTGACACACACATCAACCAAACACATTGCACCACACTCACTGACACACTTCACCCAAACACATTGCACCACACTCACTGACACACTTCACCCAAACACATTGCACCACACTCACTGACACACATCACCCAAACACATTGCACCACACTCACTGACACACACATCACCCAAACACATTGCACCACACTCACTGACACACACATCACCCAAACACATTGCACCACATTCACTGACACACACATCACCCAAACACATTGCACCACACTCACTGACACACTTCACTCAAACACATTGCACCACACTTACTGACACACTTCACCCAAACACATTGCACAACACTCACTGACACACATTTCACCCAAACACATTGCACCACACTCACTGACACACACATCAACCAAACACATTGCACCACACTCACTGACACACTTCACCCAAACACATTGCACCACACTCACTGACACACTTCACCCAAACACATTGCACCACACACACTGACACACACATCACCCAAACACATTGCACCACACTCACTGACACACACTTCACCCAAACACATTGCACCACACTCACTGAAAGACTTCACCCAAACACATTGCACCACACTCACTGACACACACTTCACCCAAACACATTGCACCACACTCACTGACACACTTCACCCAAACACATTGCACCACACTCACTGACTCAGTTCACCCAAACACATTGCACCACACTCACTGAAACACTTCACCCAAACACATTGCACCACACTCACTGACACACTTCACCTAAACACATTGCACCACACTCACTGACACACTTCACCCAAATACATTGCACCACACTCACTGACACACTTCACCCAATCACATTGCACCACACTCACTGACACACTTCACCCAATCACATTGCACCACACTCATTGACACACTTCACATAAACACATTGCACCACACTCAATGACACACTTCAACCAAACACATTGCACCACACTCACTGACACACACATCACCCAAACACATTGCCCCACACTCACTGACACACTTCACCCAAACACATTGCACCATACTCACTGACACACATTTCACCCAAACACATTGCAGCACACTCACTGACACACACATCAACCAAACACATTGCGCCACACTCACTGACACACTTCACCCAAACACATTGCACCACACTCCCTGCACACTTCACCCAAACACATTGCACCACACTCACTGACACACTGCACCCAAACGCATTGCACAACACTCACTGACACATACATCACCCAAACACATTGCCCCACACTCACTGACACACTTCACCCAAACACATTGCACCACACTCACTGACACACACATCTCCCACACACATTGCACCACACTCACTGACACACTTCACCCAAACACAGTGCACCACACTCACTGACAAACTTCACCCAAACACATTGCCCCACATTCACTGACGCACTTCACCCAAACACATTGCACCACACTCCCTGACACACACATCACCCAAACACATTGCACCACACTCACTGACACACACATCACCCAAACACATTGGTCCACACTCACTGACACACTTTACCCAAACACATTGCACCACACTCACTGACACACACATCATCCAAACACATTGCCCCACACTCACTGACACACTTCACCCAAACACATTGCACCACACTCACTGACACACATTTCACCCAAACACATTGCACCACACTCACTGACACACTTCACCCAAACACATTGCACCACACACACTGACACACACATCACCCAAACACATTGCACCACACTCACTGACACACACTTCACCCAAACACATTGCACCACACTCACTGAAAGCCTTCACCCAAACACATTGCACCACACTCACTGACACACACTTCACCCAAACACATTGCACCACACTCACTGACACACTTCACCCAAACACATTGCACCACACTCACTGACTCAGTTCACCCAAACACATTGCACCACACTCACTGAAACACTTCACCCAAACACATTGCACCACACTCACTGACACACTTCACCTAAACACATTGCACCACACTCACTGACACACTTCACCCAAATACATTGCACCACACTCACTGACACACTTCACCCAATCACATTGCACCACACTCACTGACACACTTCACCCAATCACATTGCACCACACTCATTGACACACTTCACATAAACACATTGCACCACACTCACTAACACACTTCAACCAAACGCATTGCACCACACTCACTGACACACACATCACCCAAACACATTGCCCCACACTCACTGACACACTTCACCCAAACACATTGCACCATACTCACTGACACACATTTCACCCAAACACATTGCAGCACACTCACTGACACACACATCAACCAAACACATTGCGCCACACTCACTGACACACTTCACCCAAACACATTGCACCACACTCCCTGCACACTTCACCCAAACACATTGCACCACACTCACTGACACACTGAACCCAAACGCATTGCACCACACTCACTAACACACTTCAACCAAACACATTGCCCCACACTCACTGACACACTTCACCCAAACACATTGCACCACACTCACTGACACACACATCACCCAAACACATTGCACCACACTCACTGACACACATCACCCAAACACATTGCACCACACTCACTGACACACACATCACCCAAACACATTGCACCACACTCACTGACACACATCACCCAAACACATTGCACCACACTCAATGACACACACATCACCCAAACACATTGCACCACACTCACTGACACCCTTCACCCAAACACATTGCACCACACTCACTGACACACTTCACCCAAACACATTGCATCACACTCACTGACACACTTCACCCAAACACATTGCACCACACTCACTGACACACTTCAACCAAACACATTGCACCACACTCACTGACACACATCACCCAAACACATTGCACGACACTCACTGACACACACATCACCCAAACACATTGCACCACACTCACTGACACACACATCACCCAAACACATTGCACCACATTCACTGACACACTTCACCCAAACACATTGCACCACACTCACTGACACACACATCTCCCACACACATTGCACCACACTCACTGACACACTTCACCCAAACACAGTGCACCACACTCACTGACACACTTCACCCAAACACATTGCCCCACATTCACTGACGCACTTCACCCAAACACATTGCACCACACTCACTGACACACACATCACCCAAACACATTGCACCACACTCACTGACACACACATCACCCAAACACATTGGTCCACACTCACTGACACACTTTACCCAAACACATTGCACCACACTCACTGACACACACATCATCCAAACACATTGCCCCACACTCACTGACACACTTCACCCAAACACATTGCACCACACTCACTGACGCACATTTCACCCAAACACATTGCACAACACTCACTGACACACACATCAACCAAACACATTGCACCACACTCACTGACACACACATCACCCAAACACATTGCACAACACTCACTGACACACACATCAACCAAACACATTGCACCACACTCACTGACACACACATCACCCAAACACATTGCACCACACTCACTGACACACACATCACCCAAACACATTGCACCATACTCACTGACACACACTTCACCCAAACACATTGCACCACACTCACTGACACACTTCACCCAAACCCATTGCACCACACTCACTGACACACATCACCCAAACACATTGCACGACACTCACTGACACACACATCACCCAAACACATTGCACCACACTCACTGACACACACATCACCCAAACACATTGCACCACATTCACTGACACACTTCACCCAAACACATTGCACCACTCTCACTGACACACACATCTCCCACACACATTGCACCACACTCACTGACACACTTCACCCAAACACATTGCACCACACTCACTGACACAATTCACCCAAACACATTGCCCCACATTCACTGACGCACTTCACCCAAACACATTGCACCACACTCACTGACACACACATCACCCAAACACATTGCACCACACTCACTGACACACACATCACCCAAACACATTGCTCCACACTCACTGACGCACTTCACCCAACCACATTGCACCACACTCACTGACACACACATCACCCAAACACATTGCTCCACACTCACTGACGCACTTCACCCAAACACATTGCACCACACTCACTGACACACACATCACTCAAATACATTGCTCCACAGTCACTGACACACTTCACCCAAACACATTGCTCCACACTCACTGACACACATCACCCAAACACATTGCTCCACACTCACTGACACACTTCACCCAAACACATTGCACCACACTCACTGACACACACATCACCCAAACACATTGCACCACACTCACTGACACACTTCACCCAAACACATTGCACCACACTCACTGACACACATCACCCAAGCACATTGCTCCACACTCACTGACACACTTCACCCAAACACATTGCACCACACTCACTGACACACACATCACCCAAACACATTTGCACCACACTCACTGACACACTTCACCCAAACACATTGCACCACACTCACTGACACACACATCACCCAAACACATTGCACCACACTCACTGACACACACATCACCCAAACACATTGCACCACATTCACTTACACACTTCACCCAAACACATTGCACCACACTCACTGACACACACATCTCCCACACACATTGCACCACACTCACTGACACACTTCACCCAAACACTTTGCACCACACTCACTGACACAATTCACCCAAACACATTGCCCCACATTCATTGACGCACTTCACCCAAACACATTGCACCACACTCACTGACACACACATCACCCAAACACATTGCACCACACTCACTGACACACACATCACCCAAACACATTGCTCCACACTCACTGACGCACTTCACCCAACCACATTGCACCACACTCACTGACACACACATCACCCAAACACATTGCACCACACTCACTGACACACACATCACCCAAACTGTAGAATTCGCAATATATCGCGATTTTATTAACAAGGAGAAAACACAGAGTTTCGTTCAAACAGCTTTTATTTCAGCAGAATGCTGCCAGGTTTCTCAAAGTAGACACAAGCAGCCTGTAAAATGGCCGCCGCACCTCGTGACAGAACATTCTAGACTTTTCGACAGGCAGACAAGATGGCGTTCCAATAAACATTTGTGCAAGATCGATTAAGATTCAGCACAGTGAAGATAATACACGAGACATTATGGGTTTACAGTATACACATAAATACTGAAATCGGTCTCCCAGGTACGAATGAAAGCTATTGTACCGAGTAATCAAGGGCCCATCCAAAAGACATTAATATGTAAAATCCCAACGACTCTACGATGAGAGAGCCGTTAGCAGGTAGTTATACAAAACACTTGGAAGCCCCAAAACCCCTCCAGGGAGAACACCGACCGATTTAACAATGGGAGACATATTAACAGGTACTCAGACAGTTACGAGTAGCCCCGAAACCCATTAAGAACGGAGATCACCCATACAAGACATTTGAGCGCCAAACCCAAACAAAAGAAAGGACATTAAGGTTGGGCGGGAAACGGAAGATTTTGTACTATAATTACAAGCTCCAACCGTCCATCTTAGCCTCTTATTCTCTTATCCGATCGACTCGTAACCTCGTGGCTGCTCCTGTGTTTTGACTCGTAGTCTGGTTCCTGCTTGCCTGGTGCCTCTTTGAAAAAGACTGTTGAACTTTCTGATCCGTTCGGATCTACCTCGTGTCGCGTAACGAAGACCTATGTTGGTAACTGGCAGCGGAACCAAAGGCCCGAGATGAGATGAGATGAGATGAGATGAGATGAGAAGAGAGGAAGACAATACTCATCGCCACGGTCAGTAAATCCCGACCGCGCCTGTAGGTCGAATAGCCAAGTTTTCCTTGCCAGGAAGACTTCTTTGAACTTGCAAGAACGGTTCATCATCGATGATATTGACTGAACTGTGAAACCTGCTCGGAAAAGTACCTGTTAAACCAACCAACACAGATCTTCATCACAGCAGACGGTCCAGCCTGCTAGCCGGAGCAGAAGCAAGTAAACAAGTGGGACCAGGAGATCTCCTGACCGACACGTGGGTGCTGCGGTGAAAAACATCCGATCAGCTATTCGGAATTTCTCCGAGTTATCACGAGTGGTGAGCATGAGTCTCGAAATCCTACGAATCTAGTTAGGACAGATATTGATAGGGGAGGGTTTAAGTATTAAGGATACTTGTAATGTGTGCCCCTATTTACGGTGTGTCGTTCGTTCCTCGTTTCCCTAGGATTAGCTATATAACTGCTTGTAAGATTGTACTGTCATTAATCTGTGCTTATGACATGTATTTCGTAATCTTAAATATCATGCAATAAAGATTTTCCATTTCGTACCATTCAACCGAGTCTACATGAGTTTCATCTCCATCACTGCTCTCGCATCTAAGTCCAGTGTCTAGAACCGTAAGGGCGAGTGATTCGAACCACTCACAGGTGTGTCTAGTGCTCCCAGACTGGCTGGAGACCAGAACAGGCAACAAGGCCTAAACCCGCACTGACATACAGGCTGCACAGAGCCGCGTGAATCTCACAGGCTGCGAGACACGCAGGGTCAGAATCCCTTACAAAACACATTGCACCACACTCACTGACAAACACATCACTCAAATACATTGCTCCACAGTCACTGACGCACTTCACCCAAACACATTGCACCACACTCACTGACTCAGTTCACCCAAACACATTGCACCACACTCACTGAAACACTTCACCCAAACACATTGCACCACACTCACTGACACACTTCACCTAAACACATTGCACCACACTCACTGACACACTTCACCCAAATACATTGCACCACACTCACTGACACACTTCACCCAATCACATTGCACCACACTCACTGACACACTTCACCCAATCACATTGCACCACACTCATTGACACACTTCACATAAACACATTGCACCACACTCACTGACACACTTCAACCAAACGCATTGCACCACACTCACTGACACACACATCACCCAAACACATTGCCCCACACTCACTGACACACTTCACCCAAACACATTGCACCACACTCACTGACACACATTTCACCCTAACACATTGCAGCACACTCACTGACACACACATCAACCAAACACATTGCGCCACACTCACTGACACACTTCACCCAAACACATTGCACCACACTCCCTGCACACTTCACCCAAACACATTGCACCACACTCACTGACACACTGCACCCAAACGCATTGCATCACACTCACTGACACATACATCACCCAAACACATTGCCCCACACTCACTGACACACTTCACCCAAACACATTGCACAACACTCACTGACACACATTTCACCCAAACACATTGCACCACACTCACTGACACACATCACCCAAACACATTGCACCACACTCACTGACACACTTCACCCAAACACATTGCACCACACTCACTGACACACTTCACCCAAACACATTGCACCACACTCACTGACACACATCACCCAAACACATTGCACCACACTCACTGACACACACATCACCCAAACACATTGCACCACACTCACTGACACACACATCACCCAAACACATTGCACCACATTCAATGACACACACATCACCCAAACACATTGCACCACATTCACTGACACCCTTCACCCAAACACATTGCACCACACTCACTGACACACTTCACCCAAACACATTGCACCACACTCACTGACACACATCACCCAAACGCATTGCACCACACTCACTGACACACTTCACCCAAACACATTGCACCACACTCACTGACACATTTCACCCAAACACATTGCACCACACTCACTGACACACTTCACCCAAACACATTGCACCACACTCACTGACACACACATCTCCCACACACATTGCACCACACTCACTGACACACTTCACCCAAACACAGTGCACCACACTCACTGACACACTTCACCCAAACACATTGCCCCACATTCACTGACGCACTTCACCCAAACACATTGCACCATACTCACTGACACACACATCACCCAAACACATTGCACCACACTCACTGACACACACATCACCCAAACACATTGCTCCACACTCACTGACACACTTTACCCAAACACATTGCACCACACTCACTGACACACACATCATCCAAACACATTGCCCCACACTCACTGACACACTTCACCCAAACACATTGCACCACACTCACTGACACACATTTCACCCAAACACATTGCACAACACTCACTGACACACACATCAACCAAACACATTGCACCACACTCACTGACACACACATCACCCAAACACATTGCACAACACTCACTGACACGCACATCAACCAAACACATTGCACCACACTCACTGACACACACATCACCCAAACACATTGCACCACACTCACTGACACACACATCACCCAAACACATTGCACCATACTCACTGACACACACTTCACCCAAACACATTGCACCACACTCACTGACACACTTCACCCAAACCCATTGCACCACACTCACTGACACACATCACCCAAACACATTGCACGACACTCACTGACACACACATCACCCAAACACATTGCACCACACTCACTGACACACACATCACCCAAACACATTGCACCACATTCACTGACACACTTCACCCAAACACATTGCACCACTCTCACTGACACACACATCTCCCACACACATTGCACCACACTCACTGACACACTTCACCCAAACACATTGCACCACACTCACTGACACAATTCACCAAAACACATTGCCCCACATTCACTGACGCACTTCACCCAAACACATTGCACCACACTCACTGACACACACATCACCCAAACACATTCCAAAAAACTCACTGACACACACATCACCCAAACACATTGCTCCACACTCACTGACGCACTTCACCCAACCACATTGCACCACACTCACTGACACACACATCACCCAAACACATTGCTCCACACTCACTGACGCACTTCACCCAAACACATTGCACCACACTCACTGACTCACACATCACTCAAATACATTGCTCCACAGTCACTGACATACTTCACGCAAACACATTGCTCCACACTCACTGACACACATCACCCAAACACATTGCTCCACATTCACTGACACACTTCACCCAAACACATTGCACCGCACTCACTGACACACACATCTCCCACACACATTGCACCACACTCACTGACACACTTCACCCAAACACTTTGCACCACACTCACTGACACAATTCACCCAAACACATTGCCCCACATTCACTGACGCACTTCACCCAAACACATTGCACCACACTCACTGACACACACATCACCCAAACACATTGCACCACACTCACTGACACACACATCACCCAAACACATTGCTCCACACTCACTGACGCACTTCACCCAACCACATTGCACCACACTCACTGACACACACATCACCCAAACACATTGCTCCACACTCACTGACACACTTCACCCAAACACATTGCACCACACTCACTGACACACACATCACTGAAATACATTGCTCCACAGTCACTGACACACTTCACCCAAACACATTGCTCCACACTCACTGACACACATCACCCAAACACATTGCACAACACTCACTGACACACACATCAACCAAACACATTGCACCACACTCACTGACACACACATCACCCAAACACATTGCACCACACTCACTGACACACACATCACCCAAACACATTGCACCATACTCACTGACACACACTTCACCCAAACACATTGCACCACACTCACTGACACACTTCACCCAAACACATTGCACCACACTCACTGACACACATCACCCAGACACATTGCACGACACTCATTGACACACACATCACCCAAACACATTGCACCACACTCACTGACACACACATCACCCAAACACATTGCACCACATTCACTGACACACTTCACCCAAACACATTGCACCACTCTCACTGACACACACATCTCCCACACACATTGCACCACACTCACTGACACACACATCACCCAAACACTTTGCACCACACTCACTGACACACACATCACCCAAACACATTGCTCCACACTCACTGACGCACTTCACCCAACCACATTGCACCACACTCACTGACACACCCATCACCCAAACACATTGCTCCACACTCACTGACACACTTCACCCAAACACATTGCACCACACTCACTGACACACACATCACTCAAATACATTGCTCCACAGTCACTGACACACTTCACCCAAACACATTGCTCCACACTCACTGACACACATCACCCAAACACATTGCTCCACACTCACTGACACACTTCACCCAAACACATTGCACCACACTCACTGACACACACATCACCCAAACACGTTGCACCACACTCACTGACACACTTCACCCAAACACATTGCACCACACTCACTGACACACACATCACCCAAACACATTGCACCACACTCACTGACACATTTCACCCAAACACATTGCACCACACTCACTGACACACACATCACCCAAACACATTGCACCACACTCACTGACACACACTTCACCCAAACACATTGCACCACACTCACTGAAAGACTTCACCCAAACACATTGCACCACACTCACTGACACACACTTTAGCCAAACACATTGCACCACACTCACTGACACACTTCACCCAAACACATTGCACCACACTCACTGACTCAGTTCACCCAAACACATTGCACCACACTCACTGAAACACTTCACCCAAACACATTGCACCACACTCACTGACACACTTCACATAAACACATTGCACCACACTCACTGACACACTTCAACCAAACGCATTGCACAACACTCACTGACACACACATCACCCAAACACATTGCCCCACACTCACTGACACACTTCACCCAAACACATTGCACCACACTCACTGACACACATTTCACCCAAACACATTGCAGCACACTCACTGACACACACATCAACCAAACACATTGCGCCACACTCACTGACACACTTCACCCAAACACATTGCACCACACTCACTGACACACTGCACCCAAACGCATTGCACCACACTCACTGACACATACATCACCCAAACACATTGCCCCACACTCACTGACACACTTCACCCAAACACATTGCACAACACTCACTGACACACATTTCACCCAAACACATTGCACCACACTCACTGACACACATCACCCAAACACATTGCACCACACTCACTGACACACTTCACCCAATCACATTGCACCACACTCACTGACACACTTCACCCAAACACATTGCACCACACTCACTGACACACACATCACCCAAACACATTGCACCACATTCAATGACACACACATCACCCAAACACATTGCACCACATTCACTGACACCCTTCACCCAAACACATTGCACCACACTCACTGACACACACATCACCCAAACACATTGCACCACACTCACTGACACACTTCACCCAAACACATTGCACCACACTCACTGACACACATCACCCAAGCACATTGCTCCACACTCACTGACACACACATCACCCAAACACATTTGCACCACACTCACTGACACACTTCTCCCAAACACATTGCACCACACTCACTGACACACACATCACCCAAACACATTGCACCACACTCACTGACACACACATCACCCAAACACATTGCACCACATTCACTGACACACTTCACCCAAACACATTGCACCACACTCACTGACACACACATCTCCCACACACATTGCACCACACTCACTGACACACTTCACCCAAACACTTTGCACCACACTCACTGACACAATTCACCCAAACACATTGCCCCACATTCACTGACGCACTTCACCCAAACACATTGCACCACACTCACTGACACACACATCACCCAAACACATTGCACCACACTCACTGACACACACATCACCCAAACACATTGCTCCACACTCACTGACGCACTTCACCCAACCACATTGCACCACACTCACTGACGCACACATCACCCAAACACATTGCTCCACACTCACTGACACACTTCACCCAAACACATTGCACCACACTCACTGACACACACATCACTCAAATACATTGCTCCACAGTCACTGACACACTTCACCCAAACACATTGCTCCACACTCACTGACACACATCACCCAAACACATTGCACAACACTCACTGACACACACATCAACCAAACACATTGCACCACACTCACTGACACACACATCACCCAAACACATTGCACCACACTCACTGACACACACATCACCCAAACACATTGCATCATACTCACTGACACACACTTCACCCAAACACATTGCACCACACTCACTGACACACTTCACGCAAACACATTGCACCACACTCACTGACACACATCACCCAGACACATTGCACGACACTCACTGACACACACATCACCCAAACACGTTGCACCACACTCACTGACACACACATCACCCAAGCACATTGCTCCACACTCACTGACACACTTCACCCAAACACATTGCACCACACTCACTGACACACACATCACCCAAACACATTGCACCACACTCACTGACACACTTCACCCAAACACATTGCACCACACTCACTGACACACACTTCACCCAAACACATTGCTCCACACTCACTGAAAGACTTCACCCAAACACATTGCACCACACTCACTGACACACACTTCACCCAAACACATTGCACCACACTCACTGACACACTTCACCCAAACACATTGCACCACACTCACTGACTCAGTTCACCCAAACACATTGCACCACACTCACTGAAAGACTTCACCCAAACACATTGCACCACACTCACTGACACACTTCACCTAAACACATTGCACCACACTCACTGACACACTTCACCCAAATACTTTGCACCACACTCACTGACACACTTCACCCAATCACATTGCACCACACTCATTGACACACTTCACATAAACACATTGCACCACATTCACTGACACACTTCACCCAAACACATTGCACCACACTCACTGACACACACTTCACCCAAACACATTGCAACACACTCACTGACACACACATCACCCAAACACATTGCACCACACTCACTGACACACACATCACCCAGACACATTGCACCACACTCACTGACACACACATCACCCAAACACATTGCACCACACTCACTGACACACTTCACCCAAACACATTGCACCACACTCTGACACACTTCACCCAAACACATTGCACCACACTCACTGACACACACATCACCCAAACACATTGCACCACACTCACTGACACATTTCACCCAAACACATTGCACCACACTCACTGACACACACATCACCCAAACACATTGCACCACACTCACTGACACACACATCACCCAAACACATTGCACCACATTCACTGACACACTTCACCCAAACACATTGCACCACACTCACTGACACACATCACCCAAACACAGTGCACCACACTCACTGACACACTTCACCCAAACACATTGCACCACACTCACTGACACACTTCACACAAATACATTGCACCACACTCACTGACACACATCACCCAAACACAGTGCACCACACTCACTGACACACATCACACAAATACATTGCACCACACTCACTGACACACACTTCACCCAAACACATTGTACCACACTCACTGACACACATCACCCAAACACAGTGCACCACACTCACTGACACACATCACCCAAACACATTGCACCACAATCACTGACACACTTTACCCAAACACATTGCACCACACTCCCTGACACACACATCACCCAAACACCTTGCACCACACTCACTGACACACTTCACCCAAACATATTGCACCACACTCACTGACACACACATCACCCAAACACCTTGCACCACACTCACTGACACACACATCACCCAAACACATTGCCCCACACTCACTGACACACATCACCCAAACACATTGCACGACACTCACTGACACACACATCACCCAAACACATTGCACCACACTCACTGACACACACATCACCCAAACACATTGCACCACATTCACTGACACACTTCACCCAAACACATTGCACCACTCTCACTGACACACACATCTCCCACACACATTGCACCACACTCACTGACACACTTCACCCAAACACATTGCACCACACTCACTGACACAATTCACCAAAACACATTGCCCCACATTCACTGACGCACTTCACCCAAACACATTGCACCACACTCACTGACACACACATCACCCAAACACATTCCAAAAAACTCACTGACACACACATCACCCAAACACATTGCTCCACACTCACTGACGCACTTCACCCAACCACATTGCACCACACTCACTGACACACACATCACCCAAACACATTGCTCCACACTCACTGACGCACTTCACCCAAACACATTGCACCACACTCACTGACTCACACATCACTCAAATACATTGCTCCACAGTCACTGACATACTTCACGCAAACACATTGCTCCACACTCACTGACACACATCACCCAAACACATTGCTCCACATTCACTGACACACTTCACCCAAACACATTGCACCGCACTCACTGACACACACATCTCCCACACACATTGCACCACACTCACTGACACACTTCACCCAAACACTTTGCACCACACTCACTGACACAATTCACCCAAACACATTGCCCCACATTCACTGACGCACTTCACCCAAACACATTGCACCACACTCACTGACACACACATCACCCAAACACATTGCACCACACTCACTGACACACACATCACCCAAACACATTGCTCCACACTCACTGACGCACTTCACCCAACCACATTGCACCACACTCACTGACACACACATCACCCAAACACATTGCTCCACACTCACTGACACACTTCACCCAAACACATTGCACCACACTCACTGACACACACATCACCCAAATACATTGCACCACACTCACTGACACACTTCACCCAAACACATTGCACCACACTCACTGACACACATCACCCAAACACATTGCACAACACTCACTGACACACACATCACCCAAACACATTGCACCACACTCACTGACACACACATCACCCAAACACATTGCACCACACTCACTGACACACACATCACCCAAACACATTGCACCACACTCACTGACACACACTTCACCCAAACACATTGCACCACACTCACTGACACACTTCACCCAAACACATTGCACCACACTCACTGACACACATCACCCAACACATTGCACCACACTCATTGACACACACATCACCCAAACACATTGCACCACACTCACTGACACACACATCACCCAAACACATTGCACCACATTCACTGACACACTTCACCCAAACACATTGCACCACACTCACTGACACACACATCACCCAAACACATTGCACCACACTCACTGACACACACATCACCCAAACACATTGCACCACACTCACTGACACACACATCACCCAAACACATTGCACCACACTCACTGACACACTTCACCCAAACACATTGCACCACACTCACTGACACACCATCACCCAAACACATTGCACCACACTCACTGACACACTTCACCCAAACACATTGCACCACACTCACTGACACACACATCACCCAAACACATTGCTCCACACTCACTGACACACTTCACCCAAACACATTGCACCACACTCACTGACACACATCACCCAAACACATTGCACCACACTCACTGACACACTTCACCCAAACACATTGCACCACACTCACTGACACACACATCACCCAAACACATTGCACCACACTCACTGACACACTTCACCCAAACACATTGCACCACACTCACTGACACACACATCACCCAAACACATTGCACCACACTCACTGACACATTTCACCCAAACACATTGCACCACACTCACTGACACACACATCACCCAAACACATTGCACCACACTCACTGACACACACTTCACCCAAACACATTGCACCACACTCACTGAAAGACTTCACCCAAACACATTGCACCACACTCACTGACACACACTTAGCCAAACACATTGCACCACACTCACTGACACACTTCACCCAAACACATTGCACCACACTCACTGACTCAGTTCACCCAAACACATTGCACCACACTCACTGAAACACTTCACCCAAACACATTGCACCACACTCACTGACACACTTCACATAAACACATTGCACCACACTCACTGACACACTTCAACCAAACGCATTGCACAACACTCACTGACACACACATCACCCAAACACATTGCCCCACACTCACTGACACACTTCACCCAAACACATTGCACCACACTCACTGACACACATTCACCCAAACACATTGCACCACACTCACTGACACACACATCACCCAAACACATTGCACCACACTCACTGACACACTTCACCCAAACACATTGCACCACACTCACTGACACACTTCACCCAAACACATTGCACCACACTCACTGACACAACATCACCCAAACACATTGCACCACACTCACTGACACACTTCACCCAAACACATTGCACAACACTCACTGACACACATTCACCCAAACACATTGCACCACACTCACTGACACACATCACCCAAACACATTGCACCACACTCACTGACACACTTCACCCAAACACATTGCACCACACTCACTGACACACTTCACCCAAACACATTGCACCACACTCACTGACACACACATCACCCAAACACATTGCACCACACTCAATGACACACACATCACCCAAACACATTGCACCACACTCACTGACACCCTTCACCCAAACACATTGCACCACACTCACTGACACACATCACCCAAACACATTGCACCACACTCACTGACACACTTCACCCAAACACATTGCACCACACTCACTGACACACATCACCCAAACACATTGCACCACACTCACTGACACACACATCACCCAAACACATTGCACCACACTCACTGACACACTTCACCCAAACACATTGCACCACACTCACTGACACACACATCACCCAAACACATTGCACCACACTCACTGACACACACATCACCCAAACACATTGCACCACACTCACTGACACACTTCACCCAAACACATTGCACCACACTCACTGACACACACATCACCCAAACACATTGCACCACACTCACTGACACACTTCACCCAAACACATTGCACCACACTCACTGACACAATTCACCCAAACACATTGCCCCACACTCACTGACACACTTCACCCAAACACATTGCACCACACTCACTGACACACACATCACCCAAACACATTGCACCACACTCACTGACACACACATCACCCAAACACATTGCTCCACACTCACTGACGCACTTCACCCAACCACATTGCACCACACTCACTGACGCACACATCACCCAAACACATTGCTCCACACTCACTGACACACTTCACCCAAACACATTGCACCACACTCACTGACACACACATCACTCAAATACATTGCTCCACAGTCACTGACACACTTCACCCAAACACATTGCTCCACACTCACTGACACACATCACCCAAACACATTGCACAACACTCACTGACACACACATCAACCAAACACATTGCACCACACTCACTGACACACACATCACCCAAACACATTGCACCACACTCACTGACACACACATCACCCAAACACATTGCATCATACTCACTGACACACACTTCACCCAAACACATTGCACCACACTCACTGACACACTTCACGCAAACACATTGCACCACACTCACTGACACACATCACCCAGACACATTGCACGACACTCACTGACACACACATCACCCAAACACGTTGCACCACACTCACTGACACACACATCACCCAAGCACATTGCTCCACACTCACTGACACACTTCACCCAAACACATTGCACCACACTCACTGACACACACATCACCCAAACACATTGCACCACACTCACTGACACACTTCACCCAAACACATTGCACCACACTCACTGACACACACTTCACCCAAACACATTGCTCCACACTCACTGAAAGACTTCACCCAAACACATTGCACCACACTCACTGACACACACTTCACCCAAACACATTGCACCACACTCACTGACACACTTCACCCAAACACATTGCACCACACTCACTGACTCAGTTCACCCAAACACATTGCACCACACTCACTGAAAGACTTCACCCAAACACATTGCACCACACTCACTGACACACTTCACCTAAACACATTGCACCACACTCACTGACACACTTCACCCAAATACTTTGCACCACACTCACTGACACACTTCACCCAATCACATTGCACCACACTCATTGACACACTTCACATAAACACATTGCACCACATTCACTGACACACTTCACCCAAACACATTGCACCACACTCACTGACACACACTTCACCCAAACACATTGCAACACACTCACTGACACACACATCACCCAAACACATTGCACCACACTCACTGACACACACATCACCCAGACACATTGCACCACACTCACTGACACACACATCACCCAAACACATTGCACCACACTCACTGACACACTTCACCCAAACACATTGCACCACACTCTGACACACTTCACCCAAACACATTGCACCACACTCACTGACACACACATCACCCAAACACATTGCACCACACTCACTGACACATTTCACCCAAACACATTGCACCACACTCACTGACACACACATCACCCAAACACATTGCACCACACTCACTGACACACACATCACCCAAACACATTGCACCACATTCACTGACACACTTCACCCAAACACATTGCACCACACTCACTGACACACATCACCCAAACACAGTGCACCACACTCACTGACACACTTCACCCAAACACATTGCACCACACTCACTGACACACTTCACACAAATACATTGCACCACACTCACTGACACACATCACCCAAACACAGTGCACCACACTCACTGACACACATCACACAAATACATTGCACCACACTCACTGACACACACTTCACCCAAACACATTGTACCACACTCACTGACACACATCACCCAAACACAGTGCACCACACTCACTGACACACATCACCCAAACACATTGCACCACAATCACTGACACACTTTACCCAAACACATTGCACCACACTCCCTGACACACACATCACCCAAACACCTTGCACCACACTCACTGACACACTTCACCCAAACATATTGCACCACACTCACTGACACACACATCACCCAAACACCTTGCACCACACTCACTGACACACACATCACCCAAACACATTGCCCCACACTCACTGACACACTTCACCCAAACACATTGCACCACACTCACTGACACATTTCACCCAAACACATTGCACCACACTCACTGACACACTTCACCCAAACACATTGCACCACACTCACTGACACACATCACCCAAACACATTGCATCACACTCACTGACACACACATCACCCAAACACATTGCACCACACTCACTGACACACACATCACCCAAACACATTGCACCACACTCACTGACACACACATTACCCAAACACATTGCTGCACACTCACTGACACATTTCACCCAAACACATTGCACCACACTCACTGACACACTTCACCCAAACACATTGCACCACACTCACTGACACACATCACCCAAACACATTGCATCACACTCACTGACACACACATCACCCAAACACATTGCACCACACTCACTGACACACACATCACCCAAACACATTGCACCACACTCACTGACACACACATTACCCAAACACATTGCACCACATTCACTGACACACTTTACCCAAACACATTGCACCACACTCCCTGCACACTTCACCCAAACATATTGCACCACACTCACTGACACACTTCACCTAAACACATTGCACCACACTCCCTGCACACTTCACCCAAACACATTGCACCACACTCACTGACACACACATCACCCAAACACATTGCACCACACTCACTGACACATTTCACCCAAACACATTGCACCA
Organism: Squalus acanthias; assembly: GCA_030390025.1. Lineage (NCBI taxonomy): Eukaryota > Metazoa > Chordata > Chondrichthyes > Squaliformes > Squalidae > Squalus > Squalus acanthias. The sequence goes on from JASTWF010000409.1 coordinate 78,751, forward strand.
CACTCACTGACACACACATCACCCAAACACATTGCACCACACTCACTGACACACACATCACCCAAACACATTGCACCACATTCACTGACACACTTCACCCAAACACATTGCACCACACTCACTGACACACATCACCCTAACACAGTGCACCACACTCACTGACACACTTCACCCAAACACATTGCACCACACTCACTGACACACTTCACACAAATACATTGCACCACACTCACTGACACACATCACCCAAACACAGTGCACCACACTCACTGACACACATCACACAAATACATTGCACCACACTCACTGACACACACTTCACCCAAACACATTGTACCACACTCACTGACACACATCACCCAAACACAGTGCACCACACTCACTGACACACATCACCCAAACACATTGCACCACAATCACTGACACACTTTACCCAAACACATTGCACCACACTCCCTGCACACTTCACCCAAACATATTGCACCACACTCACTGACACACACATCACCCAAACACCTTGCACCACACTCACTGACACACACATCACCCAAACACATTGCCCCACACTCACTGACACACTTCACCCAAACACATTGCACCACACTCACTGACACATTTCACCCAAACACATTGCACCACACTCACTGACACACTTCACCCAAACACATTGCACCACACTCACTGACACACATCACCCAAACACATTGCATCACACTCACTGACACACACATCACCCAAACACATTGCACCACACTCACTGACACACACATCACCCAAACACATTGCACCACACTCACTGACACACACATTACCCAAACACATTGCACCACATTCACTGACACACTTCACCTAAACACATTGCTGCACACTCACTGACACACACATCACCCAAACACATTGCACCACACTCACTGACACACTTCACCCAAACACATTGCACCACACTCACTGACACACACATTACCCAAACACATTGCACCACATTCACTGACACACTTTATCCAAACACATTGCACCACACTCCCTGCACACTTCACCCAAACATATTGCACCACACTCACTGACACACACATCACCCAAACACCTTGCACCACACTCACTGACACACACATCACCCAAACACATTGCCCCACACTCACTGACACACTTCACCCAAACACATTGCACCACACTCACTGACACATTTCACCCAAACACATTGCACCACACTCACTGACACACTTCACCCAAACACATTGCACCACACTCACTGACACACATCACCCAAACACATTGCATCACACTCACTGACACACTTCACCCAAACACATTGCACCACACTCACTGACACACATCACCCAAACACATTGCACCACACTCACTGACACACACATCACCCAAACACATTGCACCACACTCACTGACACACACATATCACCCAAACACATTGCACCACACTCACTGACACACTTCACCCAAACACATTGCACCACACTCACTGACACACACATCACCCAAACACATTGCACCACACTCACTGACACACTTCACCCAAACACATTGAACCACACTTGTGATCGTGAGAGGGCAGGGTCCCTGGATAGTGATCGGGAGAGGGCAGGGTCCCGGGATAGTGATCGGGAGAGGGCAGGGTCCTGGAATAGGGATCGGGAGATGGCAGGGTCCCGGGATAGTGATCGGGAGAGGGCAGTGACCCGGGATAGTGATTGGGAGTGGGCAGGGTCTCTAGATAGTGATCGGGAGAGGGCAGTGACCCGGGATAGTGATCCGGAGAGGGCAGGGGTCCCCGCTAGGGACAGGGGGAACAGTAGAATGCTGGGTTTCAACACCATAGCACTGATCTCGCATCTGCTCTCCCCGCAAACACATAACTCCTCGCTGGAGCTGACAGTCAATCGATTTAACATCGAGTCTGCACACTTGGCCCACATTGTAACATCCATTTCCTGGGAGCTGCTCCCTCAATGTACTTACAACAGAAGGGTTCTTGGACAAACTGCCACTGCTGGGCTTCAGCTGTATTGCAACCAGTAAAGCTTAGGCCCGAGGAGTGGTTTTGTAACAGATCACACGATAACTACAAATGAGGAAGGCCATTTGGCCAATAGTTCATCCACCCAGGCACATCCTACAATTCATTGTTTCTTAAAAGACTCCAGGGGCTCCATCCCTTAAGTTCTCTGAGTGAGGAACGTCCTGATCGTAGACTTAAATTAATCTTCTGCTCGTTTCAACCAGTGTCCCTTTCTCCCACTCTTCAATTTATAGCAATATTCCAGATGGACCTTATCCATACGATTTACTCTCTGATATCCTGCTATCAGTTCACCTCTCGGGTGCCTCCTATGTAGGCCGAAAAGCCCAACCTCCTCCAGTCTTTCCTAAGAACTCAGGCCGAGTCACTGGGGATTAGCCGCACGGCTCCTCTCTGGTCTTCTCCAACGCTCAAATGTCTCCCTTGTTCCTTGGCACTCAACTGAAGTCTGGCCAAAGCACCAAGTCTCTGCTCAGAGCTCCTGTGACTTATCTTCTTGTGCTTTGGCTATTAAATCAACAGCCCATTGGCTTGTTGGTTGCTGTGCTGTATTGCTTGGCTATATTGAGTGCTGGTAGTTGTGAAATGGCTGAGGATGAAGATGAATGGCTCAGTATACTGCGACATTCAATACTGCATTTATCTGTATTAAATTCCGCCTGCCATTCTTTTACCCTCTCACATATTTAGTACAACTGATGCTGCAGTTTCTGAGCTGCCTGACAAAATTCCACTTCCCCTCCTATTTTGGGACCATCTGCAAACGTGCACACTTTATTTTGAGTTTCTGAATCAGGTCACTGATGTAAAATAGAAACAGTCGCGGGCACAGCACCGATCACTGAGCTAGACCAACCCGGGATTACCCCAACCCGGGATTACCCCAACCCGGGATTACCCCAAACCGGGATAACCCCAACCCAGAATTACCCCAACCCGGGATTACCCCAACCCGGGATTACCCAGAATTACCCCAACATGGAATTACCCCAACCCGGGATTACCCCAACCCGGGATTACCCAGAATTACCCCAACCCGGAATTACCAGTACACGGGATTACCCGGAATTACCCCAACCCGGGATTACCCCAACCCGGAATTACCCGGGATTACCCCAACCTGGAATTACCCCATCCCGGAATTACCGGGGATTACCCACACCCGGAATTACCCCAACCCGGGATTAACCCAACCCGGGATTACCCCAAACCGGAATTACCCCAACCCGGGATTAGCCCAAGTCGGAATTACTCCAACCCGGGATTACCCCAACCCGGGATTAACCCAACCCGGGATTAACCCAACCCGGGATTACCCCAACCCAGAATTACCCAAACCCGGAATTACCCCAACACGGGATTACCCCAACCCGGAATTACCCCAACCCGGGATTACCCCAACCCGGGATTACCCCAACCCGGGAATCCCAGGCCCGGGATTCCCCAGAATTACCCCAACCAGGAATTACCCCAACCCGGGATTACCCCAATCCGGAATTACCCGGGATTACCCACACCCGGAATTACCCCAACCCGGGATTCACCCAACCCGGGATTACCCCAACCCGGAATTACCCCAACCCGGGATTACCCCAACCCGGAATTACTCCAACCCTGGAATAACCCAACCCGGGATTACCCCAACCTGGGATTACCCCAACTCGGGATTACCCCAACCCGGATTACCCCAACCCGAAATTACCCCAACCCGGGATTACCCCAACCCGGAATTACCCCAACCCGGGATTACCCCAACCCGGAATTACCCCAATTAGTGGAGTAGTGTACAGGGATGGGGAGGGTTTTGAGACTGGAGTAGTGTACAGGGATGGGGTGGGTATTAGGGCTGGTGTAGTGTACAGGGATGGGGAGGGTATTAGGGCTGGTGTAGTGTACAGGGATGGGTAGGGTATTAGGGCTGGAGTAGTGTACAGGGATGGGGTGGGTTCTGGGGCTGGAGTAGTGTACAGGGATGGGGTGGGTTCTGGGGCTGGAGTAGTGTACAGGGATGGGGTGGCTTGTGGGGCTGGAGTAGTGTACAGGGATGGGCAGGTTTGTGGGGCTGGAGTAGTGTACAGGGCTGGGGAGGGTTGTGGGGCTGGAGTAGTGTACAGGGATAGGGTGGGTTGTGGGGCTGGAGGAGGTTACAGAGATTGGCTGGGTTGTAGGGCTGGAGGAGGTTACAGAGAGAGGGAGGGTGGTAGGGCTGGAGGAGGTTACAGAGATAGGGAGGCCGGTAGGGCTGGAGGAGGTGACAGAGATAGGGAGGGTTGTAGGGCTGGAGGAGGTTACAGAGATAGGGAGGGTGGTAGGGCTGGAGGAGGTTACAGAGATAGGGAGGGTGGTAGGGCTGGAGGAGGTTACAGAGATAGGGAGGGTTGTGGGGCTGGAGGAGGATACAGAAACAGGGAGGGTTGTAGGTCTGGAGGAGGTTACAGAGATAAGGAGGGTGGTAGGGCTGGAGTAGTGTACAGGGATAGGGTGGGTTGTGGGGCTGGAGTAGTGTACAGGGATGGGGAGGGTATTAGGGCTGGAGTAGTGTACCGGGATGGGGTGGGTTGTGGGGCTGGAGTAGTGTACAGGGATAGGGTGGGTTGTGGGGCTGGAGTAGTGTACAGGGATGGGGAGGGTTGTGGGGCTGGAGTAGTGTACAGGGATGGGGAGGGTTGTGGGGCTGGAGTAGTGTACAGGGATGGGGAGGGTTGTGGGGCTGGAGTAGTGTACAGGGATGGGGAGGGTTGTGGGGCTGGAGTAGAGTACAGGGATGGGGATGGTATTACGGCTGGAGTAGTGTACATGGATGGGGAGGGTATTAGGGCTGGAGTAGTGTACAGGGATGGGGTGGGTGGTGGGGCTAGAGTAGTGTACAGGGATGGTGTGGGTATTAGGGCTGGAGTAGTGTACAGGGATGGGGAGGGTTGTGGGGCTGGAGTAGTGTACAGGGATGGGGAGGGTTGTGGGGCTGGAGTAGTGTACAGGGATGGGGAGGGTATTAGGGCTGGAGTAGTGTACAGGGATGGGGAGGGTTGTGGGGCTGGAGTAGTGTACAGGGATGGGGAGGTTTGTGGGGCTGGAGTAGTGTACAGGGATGGGGAGGGTGGTGGGGCTGGAGTAGTATACAGGGATGGGGTGGGTTGTGGGGCTGGAGTAGTGTACATGGATGGGGAGGGTATTAGGGCTGGAGTAGTGTACAGGGATGGGGAGGGTGGTGGGGCTGGAGTAGTGTACAGGGATGGGGAGGGTTTAGGGCTGGAGTAGTGTACAGGGATGGGGTGGGTATTAGAGCTGGAGTACTGTAGAGGGATGGGGAGGGTATTTGGGCTGGAGTAGTGTACAGGGATGGGGTGGGTATTAGGGCTGGAGTAGTGTACATGGATGGGGAGGGTATTAGGGCTGGAGTAGTGTACAGGGATGGGGAGGGTTGTGGGGCTGGAGTAGTTTACAGGGATGGGGTGGGTTGTGGGGCTGGAGTAGTGTACAGGGACGGGGAGGGTATTAGGGCTGGAGTAGTGTACAGGGATGGGGTGGGTTGTGGGGCTGGAGTAGTGTACAGGGATGGGGAGGGTATTAGGGCTGGAGTAGTGTACATGGATGGGGAGGGTTTTGGGGCTGGAGTAGTGTACAGGGATGGGGTGGGTTGTGGGGCTGGAGTAGTGTACAGGGATGGGGTGGGTTGTGGGGCTGGAGTAGTGTACAGGGATGGGGAGGGTTGTGGGGCTGGAGTAGTGTACAGGGATGGGGAGGGTTGTGGGGCTGGAGTAGTGTACAGGGATGGGGTGGGTTGTGGGGCTGGAGAAGTGTACAGGGATGGGGTGTGTTGTGGGGCTGGAGTAGTGTACAGGGATGGGGTGAGTTGTGGGGCTGGAGTAGTGTACAGGGATGGGGATGGATGTGGGGCAGGAGTAGTGTACAGGGATGGGGAGGGTATTAGGGCTGGAGTAGTGTACAGGGATTGGGAGGGTATTAGGGCTGGAGTAGTGTATAGGAATGGGGAGGTTATTAGGGCTGGAGTAGTGTACAGGGATGGGGAGGCTATTAGGGTTGGAGTAGTGTACAGGGATGGGGTGGGTTGTGGGGCTGGAGTAGTGTACAGGGATGGGGAGGGTGGTGGGGCTGGAGTAGTGTACAGGGATGGGGTGGGTTGTGGGGCTGGAGTAGTGTACAGGGATGGGGTGGGTTGTGGGGCTGGAGTAGTGTACAGGGATGGGGTGGGTTGTGGGGCTGGAGTAGTGTACAGGGATGGGTTGGGTATTAGGGCTGGAGTAGTGTACAGGGATGGGGAGGGTATTAGGGCTGGAGTAGTGTACAGGGATGGGGTGGGTATTAGGGCTGGAGTAGTGTACAGGGATCGGGAGGGTTTTAGGGCTGGTGTAGTGTACAGGGATGGGGAGGGTATTAGGGCTGGAGTAGTGTACAGGGATGGGGTGGGTTGTGGGGCTGGAGTAGTGTACAGGGATGGGGAGGGTTGTGGGGCTGGAGTAGTGTACAGGGATGGGGAGGGTATTAGGGATGGAGTAGTGTAAAGGGATGGGGAGTGTTGTGGGGCTGGAGTAGTGTACAGGGATGGGGAGGGTTGTGGGGCTGAGTCGTGTACAGGGATGGGGTGGGTGGTGGGGCTGGAGTAGTGTACAGGGATGGGGTGGGTTGTGGGGCTGGAGTAGTGTACAGGGATGGGGTGGGTATTAGGGCTGGAGTAGTGTACAGGGATGGGGAGGGTATTAGGGCTGGTGTAGTGTACAGGGATGGGGAGGGTTGTAGGGCTGGAGTAGTGTACAGGGATGGGGTGGGTATTAGGGCTGGAGTAGTGTTCAGGGATGGGGATGGTTGTAGGGCTGGAGTAGTGTACAGGGATGGGGAGGGTTGTGGGGCTGGAGTAGTGTACAGGGATGGGGTGGGTTGTGGGGCTGCAGTAGTGTACAGGGATGGGGTGGGTTGTGGGGCTGGAGTAGTGTACAGGGATGGGGTGGGTTGTGGGGCTGGAGTAGTGTACAGGGATGGGTTGGGTATTAGGGCTGGAGTAGTGTACAGGGATGGGGAGGGTATTAGGGCTGGAGTAGTGTACAGGGATGGGGAGGGTTGTGGGGCTGGAGTAGAGTACACTCACTGACACACTTCACCCAAACACATTGCACCACACTCACTGACACACATCACCCAAACACATTGCATCACACTCACTGACACACACATCACCCAAACACATTGCACCACACTCACTGACACACACATCACCCAACACATTGCACCACACTCACTGACACACACATTACCCAAACACATTGCACCACACTCCCTGCACACTTCACCCAAACATATTGCACCACACTCACTGACACACACATCACCCAAACACCTTGCACCACACTCACTGACACACACATCACCCAAACACATTGCCCCACACTCACTGACACACTTCACCCAAACACATTGCACCACACTCACTGACACATTTCACCCAAACACATTGCACCACACTCACTGACACACTTCACCCAAACACATTGCACCACACTCACTGACACACATCACCCAAACACATTGCATCACACTCACTGACACACTTCACCCAAACACATTGCACCACACTCACTGACACACATCACCCAAACACATTGCACCACACTCACTGACACACACATCACCCAAACACATTGCACCACACTCACTGACACACACATATCACCCAAACACATTGCACCACACTCACTGACACACTTCACCCAAACACATTGCACCACACTCACTGACACACACATCACCCAAACACATTGCACCACACTCACTGACACACTTCACCCAAACACATTGAACCACACTTGTGATCGTGAGAGGGCAGGGTCCCTGGATAGTGATCGGGAGAGGGCAGGGTCCCGGGATAGTGATCGGGAGAGGGCAGGGTCCTGGAATAGGGATCGGGAGATGGCAGGGTCCCGGGATAGTGATCGGGAGAGGGCAGTGACCCGGGATAGTGATTGGGAGTGGGCAGGGTCTCTAGATAGTGATCGGGAGAGGGCAGTGACCCGGGATAGTGATCCGGAGAGGGCAGGGGTCCCCGCTAGGGACAGGGGGAACAGTAGAATGCTGGGTTTCAACACCATAGCACTGATCTCGCATCTGCTCTCCCCGCAAACACATAACTCCTCGCTGGAGCTGACAGTCAATCGATTTAACATCGAGTCTGCACACTTGGCCCACATTGTAACATCCATTTCCTGGGAGCTGCTCCCTCAATGTACTTACAACAGAAGGGTTCTTGGACAAACTGCCACTGCTGGGCTTCAGCTGTATTGCAACCAGTAAAGTTTAGGCCCGAGGAGTGGTTTTGTAACAGATCACACGATAACTACAAATGAGGAAGGCCATTTGGCCAATAGTTCATCCACCCAGGCACATCCTACAATTCATTGTTTCTTAAAAGACTCCAGGGGCTCCATCCCTTAAGTTCTCTGAGTGAGGAACGTCCTGATCGTAGACTTAAATTAATCTTCTGCTCGTTTCAACCAGTGTCCCTTTCTCCCACTCTTCAATTTATAGCAATATTCCAGATGGACCTTATCCATACGATTTACTCTCTGATATCCTGCTATCAGTTCACCTCTCGGGTGCCTCCTATGTAGGCCGAAAAGCCCAACCTCCTCCAGTCTTTCCTAAGAACTCAGGCCGAGTCACTGGGGATTAGCCGCACGGCTCCTCTCTGGTCTTCTCCAACGCTCAAATGTCTCCCTTGTTCCTTGGCACTCAACTGAAGTCTGGCCAAAGCACCAAGTCTCTGCTCAGAGCTCCTGTGACTTATCTTCTTGTGCTTTGGCTATTAAATCAACAGCCCATTGGCTTGTTGGTTGCTGTGCTGTATTGCTTGGCTATATTGAGTGCTGGTAGTTGTGAAATGGCTGAGGATGAAGATGAATGGCTCAGTATACTGCGACATTCAATACTGCATTTATCTGTATTAAATTCCGCCTGCCATTCTTTTACCCTCTCACATATTTAGTACAACTGATGCTGCAGTTTCTGAGCTGCCTGACAAAATTCCACTTCCCCTCCTATTTTGGGACCATCTGCAAACGTGCACACTTTATTTTGAGTTTCTGAATCAGGTCACTGATGTAAAATAGAAACAGTCGCGGGCACAGCACCGATCACTGAGCTAGACCAACCCGGGATTACCCCAACCCGGGATTACCCCAACCCGGGATTACCCCAAACCGGGATAACCCCAACCCAGAATTACCCCAACCCGGGATTACCCCAACCCGGGATTACCCAGAATTACCCCAACATGGAATTACCCCAACCCGGGATTACCCCAACCCGGGATTACCCAGAATTACCCCAACCCGGAATTACCAGTACACGGGATTACCCGGAATTACCCCAACCCGGGATTACCCCAACCCGGAATTACCCGGGATTACCCCAACCTGGAATTACCCCATCCCGGAATTACCGGGGATTACCCACACCCGGAATTACCCCAACCCGGGATTAACCCAACCCGGGATTACCCCAAACCGGAATTACCCCAACCCGGGATTAGCCCAAGTCGGAATTACTCCAACCCGGGATTACCCCAACCCGGGATTAACCCAACCCGGGATTAACCCAACCCGGGATTACCCCAACCCAGAATTACCCAAACCCGGAATTACCCCAACACGGGATTACCCCAACCCGGAATTACCCCAACCCGGGAATACCCCAACCCGGAATTACCCCAACCCGGGATTACCCCAACCTGGAATTACCCCAACCCGGAATTACCCGGAATTACCCAGGATTATCCCAACCCAGAATTACCCCAACCCGGAATTACCCGGGATTACCCCAACCCGGAATTACCCGGAATTACCCCAACCCAGCATTACCCCAACCCGGAATTACCCGGGATTACCCCAACCCGGAATTACCCGGGATTACCCCACCCAGAATTACCCCAACCCGGAATTACCCGGGATTACCCCAAACCGGAATTACCCGGGATTACCCCAACCCGGGATTACCCCAACCCGGAATTACCCGGGATTACCCCAACCCGGGATTACCCCAACCCGGGATTACCCGGGATTACCCCAAACCAGGATTACCCCAACCCGGGATTACCCGGGATTACCCCAAACCGGGATTACTCCAACCCGGGATTACCCGGGATTATCCCAACCCGGAATTACCCGGAATTACCCCAACCCGGAATTACCCGGGATTACCCCAATCCGGGATTACCCGGGATTACCCCAACCCAGAATTACTCCAACCCGGGATTACCCGGGATTACCCCAACCCGGAATTACTCCAACCCGGGATTACCCGGAATTACCCTAACCCGGGATAACCCAGAATTACCACAACCCGGAATTACCCCAACCCGGAATTACCCCAACCAGGGATTACCCCAGCCTGGGATTACCCGGAATTACCGCAACCCGGGATTACCCCAACCCGTAATTACCCCAACCCGGGGTTACCCCAACCCGGGATTACCCCAACCCGGAATTACCCCAACCTGGGATTACCCCAACCCGGGATTACCCCAACCCATAATTACCCCAACCCGGAACTACCCCAACCCGGGATTACCCCAATCCATAATTACCCCAACCCGGAATTACCCCAACCCGGGATTACCCCAACCCATAATTACCCCAACCCGGAATTACCCCAACCCGGGATTACCCCAAACCGGGATTACCCGAACCCGGGATTACCCAAACCCGGGATTACCCCAACCCGGGATTACCTCAACCCGGGATTACCTCAACCTGGGATTACCCGGTATTACCCCAACCCGGGATTACCTGGAATTACCCCAACCCGGGATTACCCAGAATTACCGCAACCCGGAATTACCCGGAATTACCCCAACCCAGGATTACCCCAACCCGGAATTACCCCAACCCGGGATTACCCCAACCCGGAATTACCCCAACCCGGAATTTCCCCAACCCGGAATTACCCGGGATTACCCCAACCTGGAATTACAGCAACCCGGGATTACCCCAACCCGGAATTACCCGGGATTACCCCAACCCGGAATTACCCCAGCCCGGAATTACCCCAACCCGGAATTACCCGGTATTACCCCAACCCAGGATTACCCCTACCCGGGATTACCCCAACCCGGGATTACCCGGGAGTACCCCAACTCGGAATTACCCGGGATTACCCCAACCCGGGATTACCCCTACCCGGGATTATCCCTACCCGTGATTACCCCAACCCTGGATTACCCGGGAGTACCCCAACTCGGAATTACCCGGGATTACCCCAACCCGGGATTACCCGGAGTTACCCCAACCCGGGATTACCCCAACCCGGGATTACCCCAACCCGGAATTACCCCAACCCGGAATTACACGAACCCGGGATTACCCCAACCCGGGATAACATGGAATTACCCCAACCCGGAATTATCCTAACCGGAATTACCCCAAGGCGGGATTACCCCAACCCGGGATTACCCGGGATTACCGCAACCCGGAATTAGTCCAACCCGGGATTACCCGGGATTACCCCAACCCGGGATTACCCCAACCAAGGATTACCCCAACCCGGAATTACCCCAACACGGAATTACCCGGGATTACACCAACCCAGAATTACCCCAACCCGGAATTACCCGGAATTACCCCAACCCGGAATTACCCCAACCCGGAATTACCCCAACCCGGAATTACCCCAACACGGAATTACCCCAACCCGGAATTACCCGGGATTACCCCAACCCAGAATTACCCCAACCCGGAATTACCCGGGATTATCCCAACCCGGAATTACCCGGGATTACCCCAACCCAGAATTACCCCAACCCGGAATTACCCGGGATTACCCCAACCCGGAATTTCCCGGGATTAACCCAACCCGGGATTACCCCAACCCGGGATTACCCGGGATTACCCCAAACCGGGATTACCCCAACCCGGGATTACCCGGGATTACCCCGAACCGGGATAACCCGGAATTACCCCAACCCGGAATTACCCGGGATTACCCCAATCCGGGATTACCCGGGATTACCCCAACCCGGAATTAATCCAACCCGGGATTACCCGGGATTACCCCAACCCGGAATTACTCCATCCCGGGATTACCCGGAATTACCCCAACCCGGGATAACCCGGAATTACCCCAACCCGGAATTACCCCAACCCGGAATTACCCCAACCCGGGATTACCCCAACCCGGGATTACGCGGAATTACCGGAACCGGGGATTACCCCAACCCGGAATTACTCCAACCCGGGGTTACCCCAACCCGGAATTACCCCAACCCGGGATTACCCCAACCCGGGATTACCCCAACCCATAATTACCCCAACCCGGAATTACCCCAACCCGGGATTACCCCAACCCGGGATTACCCCAACCCGGGATTACCCCAACCCGGGATTACCCGGAATTACCCCAACCTGGGATTACCTGGAATTACCCCAACCCGGGATTACCCCAACCCGGAATTACCCCAACCCGGGATTACCCCAACCCGGGATTACCCGGAATTACCGCAACCCTGAATTACCCCAACCCAGGATTACCCCAACCCGGAATTACCCCAACCCGGGATTACCCCAACCCGGAATTACCCCAACCCGGAATTTCCCCAACCCGGAATTACCCGGGATTACCCCAACCTGGAATTACCCCAACCCGGGATTACCCCAACCTGGAATTACCCGGGATTACCCCAACCCGGAATTACCCCAGCCCGGAATTACCCCAACCCGGAATTACCCGGGATTACCCCAACCCAGGATTACCCCAACCCGGGATTACCCCAACCCGGGATTATCCGGGAGTACCCCAACTCGGAATTACCCGGCCTTACCCCAACCCGGGATTACCCGGAGTTACCCCAACCCGGGATTACCCCAACCCGGGATTACCCCAACCCGGGATAACCCAGAATTACACCAACCCGGAATTACCCCAACCCGGAATTGCCCTAACCCGGGATTACCCGGGATTACCCCAACCCGGAATTACCCCAACCCGGGATTACCCCAACCCGGAATTCCCCAACCCGGAATTACCCGAAATTGGCCAACCCGGAATTACCCCAACCCGGAATTACCCCAACCTGGGATTACCCGGAATTACCCCAACCCGGGATTACCCCAACCCGGGATTTCCCCAACACGGGATTACCCGGAATTACACCAACCCAGAATTACCCCAACCCGGAATTACCCCAACCCGGAATTACCCCAACCCGGGATTACCCCAACCCGGGATTACCCCAACCCGGGATTACCCAGAATTACACCAACCCGGAATTACCCCAACCCGGAATTGCCCTAACCCGGGATTACCCGGGATTACCCCAACTCGGAATTACCCCAACCCGGGATTACCCCAACCCGGAATTCCCCAACCCGGAATTACCCGAAATTGGCCAACCCGGAATTACCCCAACCCGGAATTACCCCACCTGGTATTACCCGGAATTACCCCAACCCGGGATTTCCCCAACCCGGGATTACCCGGAATTACACCAACCCAGAATTACCCCAACCCGGAATTACCCCAACCCGGAATTACCCCAACCCGGGATTACCCCAACCCGGAATTACCCCAACCCGGGATTACCCCAACCCGGAATTACCCCAACCCGGGATTACCCCAACCCGGGATGTCCCCAACACGGGATTACCCGGAATTACACCAACCCAGAATTACCCCAACCCGGAATTACCCCAACCCGGAATTACCCCAACCCGGGATTACCCCAACCCGGAATTACCCCAGCCCGGAATTACCCCAACCCAGAATTACCCGGGATTACCCCAACCCAGGATTACCCCAACCCGGGATTACCCCAACCCGGGATTATCCGGGAGTACCCCAACTCGGAATTACCCGGGATTACCCCAACCCGGGATTACCCGGAGTTACCCCAACCCGGGATTACCCCAACCCGGGATTACCCCAACCCGGGATTACCCAGAATTACACCAACCCGGAATTACCCCAACCCGGAATTGCCCTAACCCGGGATTACCCGGGATTACCCCAACTCGGAATTACCCCAACCCGGGATTACCCCAACCCAGAATTCCTCAACCCGGAATTACCCGAAATTGGCCAACCCGGAATTACCCCAACCCGGAATTACCCCACCTAGTATTACCCGGAATTACCCCAACCCGGGATTTCCCCAACCCGGGATTACCCGGAATTACACCAACCCAGAATTACCCCAACCCGGAATTACCCCAACCCGGAATTACCCCAACCCGGGATTACCCCAACCCGGAATTACCCCAACCCGGGATTACCCCAACCCAGAATTACCCGGGATTACCCCAACCCAGGATTACCCCAACCCGGGATTACCCCAACCCGGGATTATCCGGGAGTGCCCCAACTCGGAATTACCCGGGATTACCCCAACCCGGAATTACCCGGAGTTACCCCAACCCAGGATTACCCCTACCCGGGATTACCCCAACCCGGGATTACCCGGGAGTACCCCAACTCGGAATTACCCGGGATTACCCCAACCCGGGATTACCCCAATCCGGGATTACCCCAACCCGGGATTACCCGGGATTACCCCAACCCGGGATTACCCCAACCTGGGATTACCCGGAATTACCCCAACCTGGGATTACCTGGAATTACCCCAACCCGGGATTACCCCAACCCGGAATTACCCCAACCCGGGATTACCCCAACCCGGGATTACCCGGAATTACCGCAACCCTGAATTACCCAACCCAGGATTACCCCAACCCGGAATTACCCCAACCCGGGATTACCCCAACCCGGAATTACCCCAACCCGGAATTTCCCCAACCCGGAATTACCCGGGATTACCCCAACCTGGAATTACCCCAACCCGGGATTACCCCAACCTGGAATTACCCGGGATTACCCCAACCCGGAATTACCCCAGCCCGGAATTACCCCAACCCGGAATTACCCGGGATTACCCCAACCCAGGATTACCCCAACCCGGGATTACCCCAACCCGGGATTATCCGGGAGTACCCCAACTCGGAATTACCCGGCCTTACCCCAACCCGGGATTACCCGGAGTTACCCCAACCCGGGATTACCCCAACCCGGGATTACCCCAACCCGGGATAACCCAGAATTACACCAACCCGGAATTACCCCAACCCGGAATTGCCCTAACCCGGGATTACCCGGGATTACCCCAACCCGGAATTACCCCAACCCGGGATTACCCCAACCCGGAATTCCCCAACCCGGAATTACCCGAAATTGGCCAACCCGGAATTACCCCAACCCGGAATTACTCCAACCCGGGGTTACCCCAACCCGGAATTACCCCAACCCGGGATTACCCCAACCCGGGATTACCCCAACCCATAATTACCCCAACCCGGAATTACCCCAACCCGGGATTACACCAACCCGGGATTACCCCAACCCGGGATTACCCGGAATTACCCCAACCTGGGATTACCTGGAATTACCCCAACCCGGGATTACCCCAACCCGGAATTACCCCAACCCGGGATTACCCCAACCCGGGATTACCCGGAATTACCGCAACCCTGAATTACCCCAACCCAGGATTACCCCAACCCGGAATTACCCCAACCCGGGATTACCCCAACCCGGAATTACCCCAACCCAGAATTTCCCCAACCCGGAATTACCCGGGATTACCCCAACCTGGAATTACCCCAACCCGGGATTACCCCAACCTGGAATTACCCGGGATTACCCCAACCCGGAATTACCCCAGCCCGGAATTACCCCAACCCGGAATTACCCGGGATTACCCCAACCCAGGATTACCCCAACCCGGGATTACCCCAACCCGGGATTATCCGGGAGTACCCCAACTCGGAATTACCCGGCCTTACCCCAACCCGGGATTACCCGGAGTTACCCCAACCCGGGATTACCCCAACCCGGGATTACCCCAACCCGGGATAACCCAGAATTACACCAACCCGGAATTACCCCAACCCGGAATTGCCCTAACCCGGGATTACCCGGGATTACCCCAACCCGGAATTACCCCAACCCGGGATTACCCCAACCCGGAATTCCCCAACCCGGAATTACCCGAAATTGGCCAACCCGGAATTACCCCAACCCGGAATTACTCCAACCCGGGGTTACCCCAACCCGGAATTACCCCAACCCGGGATTACCCCAACCCGGGATTACCCCAACCCATAATTACCCCAACCCGGAATTACCCCAACCCGGGATTACACCAACCCGGGATTACCCCAACCCGGGATTACCCGGAATTACCCCAACCTGGGATTACCTGGAATTACCCCAACCCGGGATTACCCCAACCCGGAATTACCCCAACCCGGGATTACCCCAACCCGGGATTACCCGGAATTACCCCAACCCGGGATTACCCCAACCCGGGATTTCCCCAACACGGGATTACCCGGAATTACACCAACCCAGAATTACCCCAACCCGGAATTACCCCAACCCGGAATTACCCCAACCCGGGATTACCCCAACCCGGAATTACCCCAGCCCGGAATTACCCCAACCCAGAATTACCCGGGATTACCCCAACCCAGGATTACCCCAACCCGGGATTACCCCAACCCGGGATTATCCGGGAGTACCCCAACTCGGAATTACCCAGGATTACCCCAACCCGGGATTACCCGGAGTTACCCCAACCCGGGATTACCCCAACCCGGGATTACCCCAACCCGGGATTACCCAGAATTACACCAACCCGGAATTACCCCAACCCGGAATTGCCCTAACCCGGGATTACCCGGGATTACCCCAACTCGGAATTACCCCAACCCGGGATTACCCCAACCCGGAATTCCCCAACCCGGAATTACCCGAAATTGGCCAACCCGGAATTACCCCAACCCGGAATTACCCCACCTAGTATTACCCGGAATTACCCCAACCCGGGATTTCCCCAACCCGGGATTACCCGGAATTACACCAACCCAGAATTACCCCAACCCGGAATTACCCCAACCCGGAATTACCCCAACCCGGGATTACCCCAACCCGGAATTACCCCAACCCGGGATTACCCCAACCCGGAATTACCCCAACCCGGAATTACCCCAACCCGGAATTACCCCACTCAGTATTCCCCCCCTTTCCCTACTGAGTATTTCCCGCTCAATATTTCCCCCACTCTGATGTTACCCCTCCAACCAGCCCCGTCTCTCTCTACCCTTTTACCAGTTTCTTATTCATTCCCAAGATTCACGCTGAACCCGCTCTGAGTTGAAGCAATAGCCTCTGGTGTGGAATGTTGTCCGAGGCAGAGGTCGCAGCTCAGCACCCTGTAGGGTTACCACCGTCCACCTGGGCTGTCACTTGCGTGAAGTAGTCAACGTGGTTGGTTGCTCAGGATCATCCCCTTCTCAATCCATCCTGGCTGCTTTCAACCAGGTTATTGTCCAGATTATCCTCACGTTTACTCCTGGTCATTGATCGTATTTACTGAGGGCTTTGTTCCCTGAGTCACTTGGAGATTTCAGCGAGCTGGTTTGATCAATATGGTCACCTCATCAGCCTGTTTCCAATCTGCTGGCACCTGCCTCCTAACAATCGCAGCTCATACCTACACATTGAACCGCACAGCAGGAGGGCTATTGAGTCGGTGAATAATCCTCCCTATCCCTCTTCCTGCTAGACCATTGGATGGTGACTGATTGGGGCTGCTGTCTGAGGTCTTTGCCCACCGTGCCCACTGCCTGCCATCTTCCAGCAGATGCCAGTGTCGGCTGAGATACTTTGACACGGGCAAGATCTCCAAGAACTGTCCTGTTACCCAAACTGTCCCATCTGGCTCAGCTCCCTTATTGCAGCACTGGTGAAAAACCATTCCCATTGAGGTGTGCAACCGTGGCTCAGTGGGTAGCACTCTCGCCTCGGAGTCAGAAGGTCATGGGTTCAAGCTCCACTCCAGGGACTTGAGCCCAAAATCCAGGCTGACACTCCAGTGCAGTGCCGATGGAGGTCTTTTGGATGAGACGTTAAACCAACGTCTGCGCTCTTAAGTAGATGTAAAAGATCCCATGGCACTATTTGAAGAAGAGCAGGGGAGTTCTCCCCAGTGTCCTGAGCTAATGGGCCAAAAATTCGGCCCTTCCCGGGTGAGTACGGGCTCTGTACTCACCCGTAATGCCGCCTGAAGTGTCGGTTTCCTGCATGCACTGCGCATGCGCGGGAAACCGGAACTTCCGGTCTGGTGAAGGGGGCGGTTCAGAGGTGAACCGTGTGCGCGCTAGAGGCTGCGCGCACGCAGCACACTTAGGGTATTTTTCAGGTTTCTCCGGGAGGGTAAGTATTGAAGAAGCTGCGCTTTTAAAAAGGAGGCGCAGGACCCGTTTTCAACAAGGTAAGTGGTTAATTAATTATAATTTTAAAAAGTTTTCAACAGGTTTCTCTTTTTTAGATACTTTAAAGAAAGGTAAGTTTATTTTTAGCACTCTTAAAAAGTATTTTAATTTTTTCAAAAATTTAAATTTTTGTTTAAAGTGGTTAATTTATTTAACTATAGTTATTTTATAAATGTGATTTTTTAAAAAAATATTTGAAGTTTAGCTGTTCTTTTGGGGCCGATTTCAATTCACAGATTTGACAGGTCTGTCAAATCTATGAATGAAAGATAGTCTGCTGCCATTGGCTCTCCATGGCCCACGTGATCCCAGGGGACGCATCGCACTAACTGCGCCCCTGGGACACGCAAGCACTGCGCGCTGGCAGCTGGGGGAGGCCCAGGACCCGAAGTTCCCGTGGGCCCAGGGGTCAATGGCAGGCGCGGTAGGTAAGTACGCGCGATCCTGACCCCCGCGGCAAGCCGGAGAGGCGTATTTCAGGGCCATTATTTATCCCTCAGCCAGCATCACTAAAACAGATGATCTGGTCATTCTTTCATTGTTGTTTGTGGGATCTTGCTGTGCACAAATTGGCTGCTGTGTTTCCTACATTACAACAGTGACCACACTTCAGAAGTCCTTCACTGGCTGTGAAGCATTTTGGGATGTCCTGAGGTTGTGAAAGGCGCTGCAGAAATACAAGTCTTTCTTTCATGTTAACACTTGGTTTGGTTTTGCAGGAAGGCGTTGAGTGAGAAATGGGGCGTGCAGTCGATCTGCTGCTCAGGGTAGGGGGTTGGAGTTACCTGTTCTGCTGCTGCTTGATTCAATTTAACATTGGAAAAGGTACGTGACTGAGAAACTTTGCTGTGGGCTCCATTGTGGAGTAGATTGCGGATGGGCTGTTGATACTGATCCTGATCGTTGTTCTTGCAGTGCTGTGTGGGGAACAACTGATACTGTGTGCCAACCTCAGCCGCAGCACCAACACCTTTCAACTGAGTGTCAGCAACGACTCCTGCTCGCTGAGCTTTAAAGTGGGGTCGCAAGATGTCGACATACAGATCGGAAAGCGAGACAACCAAACTCAAATTCAAACAATAAATACAAAGCACAGTTTGATGGATGTTTGCTTTGTTTGGAATGATGGTATCGGGAAATACTTGATCAGTCCGGAAAATATAAAGACAAGTAACCTGTCAGCGGACTGGGAAAAGAGCTGCTGTGAGAATTTCACCCTGGTTTCTGATTCCACAAGTGCTTTCAGGGCTAACTGTTCCTACTTAAAAGGCTCCAACCTGACTGACATTCAGTTTGTAAATTCGACTCAGCTGGACTTCAACGGATCGTCATGCTCCTACTCTGGTGAGGAATGGACCACAACCTTCCATTTCATTTTATTTTGTAAACAACAACAACCTGTATTTATATAGCGCCTTTAAGGTAGTAAAACGTCCCAAGGAGCTTCACAGGAGCGATTATCAAACACAACTTGACACCGAGCCACATAAGGAGATATTGGGACAAGTGACCAAAAGCCTGGTCTAGAGGTGGGCTTGAAGGAGCGTCTAAAAGGAGGAGAGAGAGGTGGAGAGGTTCAGGGAGGGAATTCCAGAGCTTACGGCCTCGGCAGCGGAAGGCACGGCCGCCAATGGTGGGGTAAAGAAAATCAGGGATACACAAGAGGCCTGAATTGGAGGAGCGCAGAGATCTCGGAGGGTTGTAGGGCTGGAGGAGGTTACAGAGATAGGGAGGGTGGTAGGGCTGGAGGAGGTTACAGAGATAGGGAGGGTTGTAGGGCTGGAGGAGGTTACAGAGATAAGGAGGGTTGTGGGGCTGGAGGAGGTTACAGAGATAGGGAGGGTTGTGGGGCTGCAAAAGGTTACAGAGATAAGGAGGGTTGTGGGGCTGGAGGAGGTTACAGAGATAGGGAGGGTTGTAGGGCTGGAGGAGGTTACAGAGATAGGGAGGGTGGCAGGTCTGGAGGAGGTTACAGAGATAGGGAGGGTTGTAGGGCTGGAGGAGGTTACAGAGATAGGGAGGGTTGTAGGGCTGGAGGAGGTTACAGAGATAGGGAGGGTGGTAGGGCTGGAGGAGTTTTCAGAGTTAGGGAGGGTTGTAGGGCTGGAGGAAGTTACAGAGATAGGGAGGGTTGTGGTGCTGGAGGAGGTTACAGAGATAGGGAGGGTTCTGGGGCTGGAGGAGGTTACAGAGATAGGGAGGGTTGTGGGGCTGGAGGAGGTTACAGAGATAGGGAGGGTTGTCGGGACTGGAGGAGGTTACAGAGATAGGGAGGGTTGTGGGGCTGGAGGAGGTTACAGTGATAGGGAGGGTTGTAGGGCTGGAGGAGGTTACAGAGATTGGCTGGGTTGTAGGGCTGGAGGAGGTTACAGAGAGAGGGAGGGTGGTAGGGCTGGAGGAGGTTACAGAGATAGGGAGGCCGGTAGGGCTGGAGGAGGTGACAGAGATAGGGAGGGTTGTAGGGCTGGAGGAGGTTACAGAGATAGGGAGGGTGGTAGGGCTGGAGGAGGTTACAGAGATAGGGAGGGTGGTAGGGCTGGAGGAGGTTACAGAGATAGGGAGGGTTGTGGGGCTGGAGGAGGATACAGAAACAGGGAGGGTTGTAGGTCTGGAGGAGGTTACAGAGATAAGGAGGGTGGTAGGGCTGGAGTAGTGTACAGGGATAGGGTGGGTTGTGGGGCTGGAGTAGTGTACAGGGATGGGGAGGGTATTAGGGCTGGAGTAGTGTACCGGGATGGGGTGGGTTGTGGGGCTGGAGTAGTGTACAGGGATAGGGTGGGTTGTGGGGCTGGAGTAGTGTACAGGGATGGGGAGGGTTGTGGGGCTGGAGTAGTGTACAGGGATGGGGAGGGTATCAGGGCTGGAGTAGTGTACAGGGATGGGGAGGGTTGTGGGGCTGGAGTAGTGTACAGGGATGGGGAGGGTTGTGGGGCTGGAGTAGTGTACAGGGATGGGGATGGTATTACGGCTGGAGTAGTGTACATGGATGGGGAGGGTATTAGGGCTGGAGTAGTGTACAGGGATGGGGTGGGTGGTGGGGCTAGAGTAGTGTACAGGGATGGTGTGGGTATTAGGGCTGGAGTAGTGTACAGGGATGGGGAGGGTTGTGGGGCTGGAGTAGTGTACAGGGATGGGGAGGGTTGTGGGGCTGGAGTAGTGTACAGGGATGGGGAGGGTATTAGGGCTGCAGTAGTGTACAGGGATGGGGAGGGTTGTGGGGCTGGAGTAGTGTACAGGGATGGGGAGGTTTGTGGGGCTGGAGTAGTGTACAGGGATGGGGAGGGTGGTGGGGCTGGAGTAGTATACAGGGATGGGGTGGGTTGTGGGGCTGGAGTAGTGTACATGGATGGGGAGGGTATTAGGGCTGGAGTAGTGTACAGGGATGGGGAGGGTGGTGGGGCTGGAGTAGTGTACAGGGATGGGGAGGGTTTAGGGCTGGAGTAGTGTACAGGGATGGGGTGGGTATTAGAGCTGGAGTACTGTAGAGGGATGGGGAGGGTATTTGGGCTGGAGTAGTGTACAGGGATGGGGTGGGTATTAGGGCTGGAGTAGTGTACATGGATGGGGAGGGTATTAGGGCTGGAGTAGTGTACAGGGATGGGGAGGGTTGTGGGGCTGGAGTAGTGTACAGGGATGGGGTGGGTTGTGGGGCTGGAGTAGTGTACAGGGACGGGGAGGGTATTAGGGCTGGAGTAGTGTACAGGGATGGGGTGGGTTGTGGGGCTGGAGTAGTGTACAGGGATGGGGAGGGTATTAGGGCTGGAGTAGTGTACATGGATGGGGAGGGTTTTGGGGCTGGAGTAGTGTACAGGGATGGGGTGGGTTGTGGGGCTGGAGTAGTGTACAGGGATGGGGTGGGTTGTGGGGCTGGAGTAGTGTACAGGGATGGGGAGGGTTGTGGGGCTGGAGTAGTGTACAGGGATGGGGAGGGTTGTGGGGCTGGAGTAGTGTACAGGGATGGGGTGGGTTGTGGGGCTGGAGAAGTGTACAGGGATGGGGTGGGTTGTGGGGCTGGAGTAGTGTACAGGGATGGGGTGAGTTGTGGGGCTGGAGTAGTGTACAGGGATGGGGATGGATGTGGGGCAGGAGTAGTGTACAGGGATGGGGAGGGTATTAGGGCTGGAGTAGTGTACAGGGATTGGGAGGGTATTAGGGCTGGAGTAGTGTACAGGAATGGGGAGGTTATTAGGGCTGGAGTAGTGTACAGGGATGGGGAGGCTATTAGGGTTGGAGTAGTGTACAGGGATGGGGTGGGTTGTGGGGCTGGAGTAGTGTACAGGGATGGGGAGGGTGGTGGGGCTGGAGTAGTGTACAGGGATGGGGTGGGTTGTGGGGCTGGAGTAGTGTACAGGGATGGGGTGGGTTGTGGGGCTGGAGTAGTGTACAGGGATGGGGTGGGTTGTGGGGCTGGAGTAGTGTACAGGGATGGGTTGGGTATTAGGGCTGGAGTAGTGTACGGGATGGGGAGGGTATTAGGGCTGGAGTAGTGTACAGGGATGGGGTGGGTATTAGGGCTGGAGTAGTGTACAGGGATCGGGAGGGTTTTAGGGCTGGTGTAGTGTACAGGGATGGGGAGGGTATTAGGGCTGGAGTAGTGTACAGGGATGGGGTGGGTTGTGGGGCTGGAGTAGTGTACAGGGATGGGGAGGGTTGTGGGGCTGGAGTAGTGTACAGGGATGGGGAGGGTATTAGGGATGGAGTAGTGTACAGGGATGGGGAGTGTTGTGGGGCTGGAGTAGTGTACAGGGATGGGGAGGGTTGTGGGGCTGAGTCGTGTACAGGGATGGGGTGGGTGGTGGGGCTGGAGTAGTGTACAGGGATGGGGTGGGTTGTGGGGCTGGAGTAGTGTACAGGGATGGGGTGGGTATTAGGGCTGGAGTAGTGTACAGGGATGGGGAGGGTATTAGGGCTGGTGTAGTGTACAGGGATGGGGAGGGTTGTAGGGCTGGAGTAGTGTACAGGGATGGGGTGGGTATTAGGGCTGGAGTAGTGTTCAGGGATGGGGATGGTTGTAGGGCTGGAGTAGTGTACAGGGATGGGGAGGGTTGTGGGGCTGGAGTAGTGTACAGGGATGGGGTGGGTTGTGGGGCTGCAGTAGTGTACAGGGATGGGGTGGGTTGTGGGGCTGGAGTAGTGTACAGGGATGGGGTGGGTTGTGGGGCTGGAGTAGTGTACAGGGATGGGTTGGGTATTAGGGCTGGAGTAGTGTACAGGGATGGGGAGGGTATTAGGGCTGGAGTAGTGTACAGGGATGGGGAGGGTTGTGGGGCTGGAGTAGTGTACAGGGATGGGGAGGGTTGTGGGGCTGGAGTAGAGTACACTCACTGACACACTTCACCCAAACACATTGCACCACACTCACTGACACACATCACCCAAACACATTGCATCACACTCACTGACACACACATCACCCAAACACATTGCACCACACTCACTGACACACACATCACCCAACACATTGCACCACACTCACTGACACACACATTACCCAAACACATTGCACCACACTCCCTGCACACTTCACCCAAACATATTGCACCACACTCACTGACACACTTCACCCAAACACATTGCACCACACTCACTGACACACATCACCCAAACACATTGCATCACACTCACTGACACACACATCACCCAAACACATTGCACCACACTCACTGACACACACATCACCCAACACATTGCACCACACTCACTGACACACACATTACCCAAACACATTGCACCACACTCCCTGCACACTTCACCCAAACATATTGCACCACACTCACTGACACACACATCACCCAAACACCTTGCACCACACTCACTGACACAC
Source organism: Squalus acanthias (assembly GCA_030390025.1). NCBI lineage: Eukaryota > Metazoa > Chordata > Chondrichthyes > Squaliformes > Squalidae > Squalus > Squalus acanthias. The sequence continues at coordinate 102,938 of JASTWF010000409.1, forward strand.
ACATCACCCAAACACATTGCCCCACACTCACTGACACACTTCACCCAAACACATTGCACCACACTCACTGACACATTTCACCCAAACACATTGCACCACACTCACTGACACACTTCACCCAAACACATTGCACCACACTCACTGACACACATCACCCAAACACATTGCATCACACTCACTGACACACTTCACCCAAACACATTGCACCACACTCACTGACACACATCACCCAAACACATTGCACCACACTCACTGACACACACATCACCCAAACACATTGCACCACACTCACTGACACACACATATCACCCAAACACATTGCACCACACTCACTGACACACTTCACCCAAACACATTGCACCACACTCACTGACACACACATCACCCAAACACATTGCACCACACTCACTGACACACTTCACCCAAACACATTGAACCACACTTGTGATCGTGAGAGGGCAGGGTCCCTGGATAGTGATCGGGAGAGGGCAGGGTCCCGGGATAGTGATCGGGAGAGGGCAGGGTCCTGGAATAGGGATCGGGAGATGGCAGGGTCCCGGGATAGTGATCGGGAGAGGGCAGTGACCCGGGATAGTGATTGGGAGTGGGCAGGGTCTCTAGATAGTGATCGGGAGAGGGCAGTGACCCGGGATAGTGATCCGGAGAGGGCAGGGGTCCCCGCTAGGGACAGGGGGAACAGTAGAATGCTGGGTTTCAACACCATAGCACTGATCTCGCATCTGCTCTCCCCGCAAACACATAACTCCTCGCTGGAGCTGACAGTCAATCGATTTAACATCGAGTCTGCACACTTGGCCCACATTGTAACATCCATTTCCTGGGAGCTGCTCCCTCAATGTACTTACAACAGAAGGGTTCTTGGACAAACTGCCACTGCTGGGCTTCAGCTGTATTGCAACCAGTAAAGCTTAGGCCCGAGGAGTGGTTTTGTAACAGATCACACGATAACTACAAATGAGGAAGGCCATTTGGCCAATAGTTCATCCACCCAGGCACATCCTACAATTCATTGTTTCTTAAAAGACTCCAGGGGCTCCATCCCTTAAGTTCTCTGAGTGAGGAACGTCCTGATCGTAGACTTAAATTAATCTTCTGCTCGTTTCAACCAGTGTCCCTTTCTCCCACTCTTCAATTTATAGCAATATTCCAGATGGACCTTATCCATACGATTTACTCTCTGATATCCTGCTATCAGTTCACCTCTCGGGTGCCTCCTATGTAGGCCGAAAAGCCCAACCTCCTCCAGTCTTTCCTAAGAACTCAGGCCGAGTCACTGGGGATTAGCCGCACGGCTCCTCTCTGGTCTTCTCCAACGCTCAAATGTCTCCCTTGTTCCTTGGCACTCAACTGAAGTCTGGCCAAAGCACCAAGTCTCTGCTCAGAGCTCCTGTGACTTATCTTCTTGTGCTTTGGCTATTAAATCAACAGCCCATTGGCTTGTTGGTTGCTGTGCTGTATTGCTTGGCTATATTGAGTGCTGGTAGTTGTGAAATGGCTGAGGATGAAGATGAATGGCTCAGTATACTGCGACATTCAATACTGCATTTATCTGTATTAAATTCCGCCTGCCATTCTTTTACCCTCTCACATATTTAGTACAACTGATGCTGCAGTTTCTGAGCTGCCTGACAAAATTCCACTTCCCCTCCTATTTTGGGACCATCTGCAAACGTGAACACTTTATTTTGAGTTTCTGAATCAGGTCACTGATGTAAAATAGAAACAGTCGCGGGCACAGCACCGATCACTGAGCTAGACCAACCCGGGATTACCCCAACCCGGGATTACCCCAACCCGGGATTACCCCAAACCGGGATAACCCCAACCCAGAATTAACCCAACCCGGGATTACCCCAACCCGGGATTACCCAGAATTACCCCAACATGGAATTACCCCAACCCGGGATTACCCCAACCCGGGATTACCCAGAATTACCCCAACCCGGAATTACCAGTACACGGGATTACCCGGAATTACCCCAACCCGGGATTACCCCAACCCGGAATTACCCGGGATTACCCCAACCTGGAATTACCCCATCCCGGAATTACCGGGGATTACCCACACCCGGAATTACCCCAACCCGGGATTAACCCAACCCGGGATTACCCCAAACCGGAATTACCCCAACCCGGGATTAGCCCACGTCAGAATTACTCCAACCCGGGATTACCCCAACCCGGGATTAACCCAACCCGGGATTAACCCAACCCGGGATTACCCCAACCCAGAATTACCCAAACCCGGAATTACCCCAACACGGGATTACCCCAACCCGGAATTACCCCAACCCGGGAATACCCCAACCCGGAATTACCCCAACCCGGGATTACCCCAACCCGGGATTACCCCAACCCGGGAATCCCAGGCCCGGGATTCCCCAGAATTACCCCAACCCGGAATTACCCCAACACGGGATTACCAGGAATTACCCCAACCCGGGATTACCCCAATCCGGAATTACCCGGGATTACCCACACCCGGAATTACCCCAACCCGGGATTCACCCAACCCGGGATTACCCCAACCCGGAATTACCCCAACCCGGGATTACCCCAACCCGGAATTACTCCAACCCTGGAATAACCCAACCCGGGATTACCCCAACCTGGGATTACCCCAACTCGGGATTACCCCAACCCGGGATTACCCCAACCCGAAATTACCCCAACCCGGGATTACCCCAACCCGGAATTACCCCAACCCGGGATTACCCCAACCCGGAATTACCCCAATTAGTGGAGTAGTGTACAGGGATGGGGAGGGTTTTGAGACTGGAGTAGTGTACAGGGATGGGGTGGGTATTAGGGCTGGTGTAGTGTACAGGGATGGGGAGGGTATTAGGGCTGGTGTAGTGTACAGGAATGGGTAGGGTATTAGGGCTGGAGTAGTGTACAGGGATGGGGTGGGTTCTGGGGCTGGAGTAGTGTACAGGGATGGGGTGGGTTCTGGGGCTGGAGTAGTGTACAGGGATGGGGTGGCTTGTGGGGCTGGAGTAGTGTACAGGGATGGGCAGGGTTGTGGGGCTGGAGTAGTGTACAGGGCTGGGGAGGGTTGTGGGGCTGGAGTAGTGTACAGGGATAGGGTGGGTTGTGGGGCTGGAGTAGTGTACAGGGATGGGGAGGGTGGTGGGACTGGAGTAGTGTACAGGGATGGGGAGGGTATTAGGGCTGGAGTAGTGTCCAGGGATGGGAGGGTATTAGGGCTGGAGTAGTGTACAGGGATGGGGTGGGTATTCGGGCTGGAGTAGTGTACAGGGATGGGGAGGGTGGTGGGGCTGGAGTAGTGTACAGGGATGGGGAGGGTTGTGGGGCTGGAGTAGTGTACAGGGATTGCGAGGGTATTAGGGCTGGAGTAGTGTACAGGGATGGGGAGGGTGGTGGGCCTGGTGTAGTGTACAGGGATGGGAAGGGTTGTGGGGCTGGTGTAGTGTACAGGGATGGGGAGGGATGTGGGGCTGGAGTAGTGTATAGGGATGGGGACGGTTGTGGGGCTGGAGTAGTGTACAGGGATGGGGAGGGTATTAGGGCATGATGTAGTGTACAGGGATGGGGAGGGTGGTGGGGCTGGAGTAGTGTACAGGGATGGGGTGGGTATTAGGGCTGGAGTAGTGTACAGGGATTGGGAGGGTGGTGGGGCTGGAGTAATGTACTGGGATGGGGTGGGTTGTGGGGCTGGAGTAGTGTACAGGGATGGGGTGGGTATTAGGGCTGGAGTAATGTACAGGGATGGGGTGGGTGGTGGGGCTGGAGTAGTGTCCAGGGATGGGGAGGGTATTAGGGCTGGTGTAGTGTACAGGGATGGGGAGGTTTGTAGGGCTGGAGTAGTGTACAGGGATGGGGAGGGTTGTGGGGCTGGAGTAGTGTACAGGGATGGGGAGGGTTGTGGGGCTGGAGTAGTGTACAGGGATGGGGAGGGTGGTGGGGATGGTGTAGTGTACAGGGATGGGGAGGGTTGTCGGGCTGGAGTAGTGTACAGGGATGGGGAGGGTTGTGGGGCTGGAGTAGTGTACAGGGATGGGGAGGGGCGAGGCGTGGAGGTAGTTGAGCACTGGGTGATTTTGTTTAATTCGAGCGGTTGCTGGACCAAGGATTGGGAACAGTAAATGAACTGTGGGCTGGCATTTCGATAAGCGGTGGGGGAGGGCTTTCTGCTTGAAGTGCATGCTGGGAGGGTGGGGGTGTTGGGGATGTGAAATATCCGGGAATTTTACCTCCATTGCCCTGTTTTACCAGCAGTGGATTATCATGGCTGTAGGGTTTACCGATATGCACTCCTGACATGTGCCTTATCACAACACTCATGCCACCCCCCCACCCCGGCCACCTTCCTTTGCCCTACCATTCAGCAGATTTCCCGTCAGCCAGCTGGGTATATTGGTCTGGACCTCCCTCATTAAACTTCTCACCTTCTCCCTCCTGCTGCTGCTTTAAGACCGCCTCCCCCCTTAGACGCCACCTCTTTGACCCAGCTTTTGGTCCCTCCTCCTAACATCTCTCAATATCTGTTCCACCCTTATGAAGTGCTTCGGGACATTTTACCACTTTAAAGGTTGTATATAAATACAAGTTGGAGTGCAGTGACAGTGGTTAGACAGCGATATCATGCGCAGCAAGAATCCACAAACAGCAATCACCAGTTAAGGTTTTTTATTATAATCGTTCCCGGGATGTGGGCATCACTGGCAAGGCCATCATTTATTGCCCATCCCTAATTGCCCTTGAGGAGGTGGTGGTGAGTCATCTTGTTGAACCGCTGCAGTCCGTGTGGTGAAGATATTCCCTCAGTGCTGTTAGGGAGGGAGTTCCAGGATTTTGACCCAACAACGATGAAGGAACAGCCAATATACTTCCAAGTCAGGATGGTGTGTGTGTTTGAGAGGAACTTGGTGTTCCCATGCGTCTGCTGCCCTTGTCCTTCTAGGTGGTAGAGGTCGCGGGTTTGGGAGGTGCTGCCGAAGAAGCCTTGGCGAGTTGCTGCAGTGCACATTGTAGATGGTACACACTGCAGCCACGGTGCACCGGTGGTGGAGGGAGTTAATGTTTAAGGTGGTGGATGGGGTGCCAATTAAGCGGGCTGCTTTGTCCTGGATGGAGTTGAGCTTCTTGAGTGTTGTTGGAGCTCCACTCAGCCAGGCAAGTGGAGAGTATTCCATCACATTCCCGACTTGTGCCTTGTAGATGGTGGAAAGGCTTTGGGGATTCAGGAGGTGAGACACTCACCGCAGAATACCTAGCCTCTGACCTGCTCTTGTTGCCACAGTATTTATGTAGCTGGTCCAGTTAAGTTTCAACCACCCTCTGGGTGAAAAAGTTTTTCCTCAAATCCCCTCTAAACCTCCTGCCCCTTACCTTGAAACTATGCCCCCTGGTTATTGACCCCTCTATTAAGGGGAAAAGTTCCTTTCTATCTACCCTATCTATGTCCCTCATAATTTTGTACACCTCAATCAAGTCCCCCCTCAGCCTTCTCTGCTCTAAGGAAAACAACCCCAGCCTGTCCAGTCTCTCTTCATAGCTGAAACACTCCAGCCCAGGTAACATCCTGGTGAATCTCCTCTGCACCCTCTCCAATGCAATCACATCCTTCCTATAGTGTGGCGACCAGAACTGCACACAGTATTCCAGCTGTGGCCTAACTAGTCTTTTGTACAGCTCCATCATAACCTCCCTGCTCTTATATTCGATGCCTCGGCTAATGAAGGCAAGTATCCCATATGCCTTTTTAACCACCTTATCTACCTGTCCTGCTGCCTTCAGGGATCTATGTACATGCACACCAAGGTCCCTCTGATCCTCTGTCCTTCCTAGGGTCCTACCATTCATTGTGTATTCCCTTGTCATGTTTGTCCTCCCAAAATGCATCACCTCACACTTTTCAGGGTTAAATTCCATTTGCCACTGTTCTGCCCATCTAACCATCCCATCTATATCGTCCTGTAGCCTGAGGCTTCCCTCCTCACTATTTACCACCCCACCAATTTTCATGTCATCTGCGAACTTACTGATCATACCTCCTACATTCATATCTAAATCATTAATATACATTACAAACAGCAAAGGAACCAGCACCGATCCCTGCGGTACACCATTGGACACAGGCTTCCAGTCACAAAATCAACCTTCGACCATCACCCTCTGCCTCCTGCCACTAAGCCAATTTTGGATCAATGTGCCAAATTGCCCTGGATCCCATGGGCTCTTACCTTCTTGACCAGTCTCCCATGTGGGACTTTGTCAAAAGCCTTACTGAAGTCCATGTAGGCTATATCAACTGCACTACCCTCATCCACACACCTAGTCACACCCTTGAAAAATTCAATCAAATTGGTCAGACATGATCTCCCCCTGACAAAGCCATGCTGACTTTTCCTGATTAATCCCTGCCTCTCCAAGTGGAGACTAATTCTGTTCCTCAGAATTTTTTCCAATAATTTCCCTACCACTGATGTTAGGCTCACTGGCCTGTAATTCCCTGGTTTATCCCTACTACCCTTCTTGAATAATGGTACTACGTTAGCGGTCCTCCAGTCCTCTGGCACCTCCTCCGAAAGCTTGTGATTTCAAATAAAACTGTTGGACTATAACCTGGTGTTGTGCGACCTCTCAATTTTGACCTCCCCTGTGGACAGAGAGGTTCTGAAAATTTGTGTCAGAGCCCCTGCAATCTCACAGAATCACAGAATCCCCACAGTGCAGATAGAGGCCATTTCGGCCCATCGAGCCTGCACCGACACATATCCCACCCTATCCCCGTAACTCCACATATTTAATCCCCCTAACACTAAGGGTCAATTTATCATAGCCAAATCAACCTAACCCGCACATCGTTGGACTGTGGGAGGAAACCGGAGCACCCGGAGGAAACCCACGCAGACACGGGGAGAATGTGCAAACTCCACACAGACAGTCACCCGTGGCCGGATTCAAACCCGGGTCCCTGGCGCTGTGAGGCAACAGTGCTAAACACTATGCCACCGTTTTGCCCTCCCTTGCCTCACACAGCAGCCTGGGATACATCTTGTCTGGGCCTGCTAAAACCGATAGTACCTCCTCACTCTCAATACTAATTTGTTCAAGTATATCACAATCCCCCTGCCTGATTTCTATGCCTACGTCGTCCTTCTGCATAGTGAACAAAGATGCAAAATATTCATTTAAAACCCCACCTACATCTACTGGCTCTACACACAGATTGCCACTTTGGTCCCTAATGGGCCCTACTCTTTCTCTGGTTATCCTCTTGCCCTTAATATACTTATAAAACACCTTGGGATTTTCCTTTAGTTTGCCCGCCAGTGTTTTTTCATGCCCCCTCCTCGCTCTCCTAATTTATTTTTTAAGTACCCCCCTGCACTTTCTATACTCCTCTAGGGCTTCCATTGTTTTCAGTCCTTTGTATCTGCCAAAAGTCTCCCTTTTTTTCCTAATCCATTCTTGTATATCCCTTGACATCCAGGGTTCCCTGGGCTTGTTGGTCCCACCGTTGACCTTTACGGAAACATGTTGGCGTTGTACTCTCTCTATTTCCTTTCTGAAAGACTCCCATTGCTCTGATATAGATTTTCCTACAAGTAGCTGATCCCAGTTCATTTTGGCCAGATCCTGCCTTATCATATTAAAATAGGCCTTCCCCCAATTTATAACGTTTATTTCCGGTCCATCTTTGTCCTTTTCCATGACTACCTTAAATCTCACTGAAATATGGTCACTGTCACCAAAATGCTCTCCTACTAACACTTCTACCACTTGCCCGGCTACATTCCCTAGAATTAGGTCCAGTACCGCCCCCTCTCTTGTAGGACTTTCTACATGCTGGCTCAAAAAGCTCTCCTGGATGCACATTAAGAATTCCGCACCCTCTAAGCCTTTCACACTCTGACTATCCCAGTTAATATTGGGGAAGTTGAAATCTCCTACTATTATTACCCTATTATTTCTACACTTCTCTGAGATTTGCCTGCATATCTGTTCCTCTATCTCCCCCTGACTGTTTGGGGGCCTATAGTACACTCCCAGCAAAGTGCTTGCCCCCTTTTTGTTTTTAAGTTCTACCCATATGGCCTCATTAGAGGAACCTGCTAAGATATCATCCCCCCCTTACAGCAGTATTTGACTCCTTGATTAATATTGCGACACCCCCTCCTCTTTTACACCCCCTCTGTCTCGCCTGAAGATTCTATACCCCGGAATATTGAGCTGCTAGTCCTGCCCCTCCCTCAACCATGTCTCTGTGATAGCAACAATATCATACTCCCATGTGTTCATCAACACCTTCAATTCATCTGCCTTACTCGCAAGACTCCTTGCATTAAAATAAATGCCATCCAGCCTTGCCATACTCCCTTGTGCCGTTACATATTTGCTCTGCCTTCCAGACTGACTTATTTTTTCCTCTATATTTGGCTGTGCATCACCCCCTAATATAGCTCCATTCCGTATCCCATCCCCCTGCCAAGTTATTTAAAAAACCCCCCCTACAGCACTAGCAAACCTCCCCGCAAGGATGTTGGTCCCGTTCCAGTTCAGGTGCAACCCGTCCGACTTGTACAGGTCCCACCTTCCCCAGAAACAGACCCAGTGATCCAAGAAACTAAAGCCCTCCCTCCTGCACCAACTCTTTAGCCACGCATTCATCTGCTCTATCCTCCTATTGCTATACTCACTAGCACGTGGCACCGGGAATAATCCAGAGATTACAACCTTTCCGGTCCTGCTTTTTAATCTGCTCCCTAGCACCCTAAATTCTTGTTGCAGGACCTCATCCCTCTTTCTGCCCATGTCGTTGGTACCAATGTGAACCACGACCTCTGACTGTTCACCCTCCCCCTTCAGAATGCCCTGCAGCCGTTCAGTGACATCCTTGACCCTGGCACCAGGGAGGCAACATACCATCCTGGAGTCACGTCTGCGGCCACAGAAACATCTATCTGTTCCCCTGACGATAGAATCCCCTATCACTATTGCTCTCCCACTCTTTTTCCTCCCCTCCTGTGCAGCTGAGCCACTCGTAGTACCACGGACTTGGCTCTTGCTGCATTCCCCTGAGAAACCATCTCCCCCAGCAGTATCCAAAACGGAAAATCTGCTGGAGAGGTTGATGGACCGAGGGGACTCCTGCACTACCTTCCTAGTTCTTTTACAATGTCTGACGGTCACCCATTCCCTATCTGCCTGTGCACTCTACCTGCGGTGTGCCCACCTCGTTAAACATGCTATCCACGAAGATCTCAGCTTTGCGGATGCTCCACAGTGACTCCAGCCGCAGCTCCAGCTCCGAAACGCGGATTTCGAGTAGCTGCAGCTGGAGACACTTCCTGCACATGTGTTCACCCTGGACACCTAAAGTGTCCCTGACTTCCCACATAGCACAGGAGGAGCACTCCACGGTGCCGAGCTGCCCTGACATGTCCTACCCTTAACTTACTCCCTTTACTTCCTTTAAATTAAAGAATATTAAATACACTAGGGACCTTACTTCCCTTTAAACACTACTTACTCTAAACTAGAGACCTTACTTTGACTTTAACGACTGGACTGTA
>JASTWF010000409.1:120000-183547 GCA_030390025.1 Squalus acanthias
TCCTTGAATCTCCTTGTTGACTACCATGTTCCTCTACAGCCTTGCCTCCATTGTCCAGCTCGGTGTGACAGCCCTCATGCGATTCAATTCACACCTGTCTGAACACAGCCAGCTCATTTTCAGTGGTAGATTCTTTTCTCAGCCTCACACAGTCACCTCCAGAGCCTCCTGACGTAGACCCCTTCCATTTCCTCATCGGCATGCTCAGGCAGCATAGGGTCAGATTTCATAGGTCTTCTGATGACTTTCAGCTCGACCTCTCCATCACTTCCCTGGACCCCACAAACACCTCTGTTTTGTTAGATTGCTTGTCAAGAGTCATAGATTCATAGAGTCATAATGGCACAGAAGGAGGCCATTCGGCCCATCGAGTCTGTGCCGGCTCTCTGTAGAGCAATCCAGTCAGTCCCATTCCCCCACTCTATCCCCGTAGCCCTGCAAGTTTATTTCCCTCAAGTGCCTATCCAGTCTCCCCTTGAAAACATTGAGTGTCTCCGCTTCCACCACTTCCGTCAGCAGCGAGTTCCAGGTCCTCACCACTCGCTGCGTAAAAAAGTTTTTCCTCAGGATTGCTACCAGTGCCACGTGCTAGTCAGAGTAGAAATAGGAGGATATTTCAAATGAATACATGGCTAGAGGAATGGTGCAAGGGGGAGGGATTCAAATTCCTTGGACATTGGAACCGGTTCTGGGGAAGGTGGGACGAATACAAATGGGACGGTCTGCACCTGGGCAGGGCCGGGACCGATGTCCTCGGGGGAGTGTTTGCTAGTGCTGTTGGGGAGGGTTTAAACTAAAGTGGCAGGGGGTTGGGAAACTGAGCAGGGAGACAGAGGAAAGGGAAACAAGGATAAAAGCTAAAGACAGGAAGGAGAAAAACAAAAGTAGAAGGCAAAGAACTCAACGGTTTAAATCAAACATGGTCACAGTAAATAATAATTCATATAGGTCTGAGAGCATTAAAAAAACAAGCCTGAAGGCTTGTGTCTTAATGTAACGAGCATTCGGAACAAGGTGGATGAATTAGCTGCGCAAATAGAGGTAAATGAATACGATTTGATTGGGATTACAGAAACATGGCTCCAGGGTGGCCAAGGCTGGGAACTCAACATCCAGGGTTACTCAATATTTAGGAAAGATAGGCAAAAAAGAAAGGGAGGTTGGGTAGCATTGCTGGTTAAAGAGGGGATTAACACAATTGAAAGGAAGGATATTAGCTCTGATGATGCGGAATCTGTATGGGTAGAACTGAGAAATAACAAGGGGCAGAAAATGTTAGTAGGAGTGGTATATAGACCTCCAAACAGTAATACGGAGGTTGGGGACGGCATTAAAAGGGAAATTAGAGAAGCATGCAGTAAGGGCACAGCAATCATCATGGGTGGACTTTAATTTACATATAGATTGGGCTAACCAAATTAGTAAAAATACTGTGGAGGAGGAATTCCTGGAATGTTTAAGAGATGGTTTTCTGGAACAATATGTCGAGGAACCAACCCGAGATCAGGCCATCTTAGACTGGGTATTATGTAACGAGAAAGGATTAATTAGCAATCTTGTTGTACGAGGCCCCTTGGGTCAGAGTGATCATAATATGATAGAATTCTTCATTAGGATGGAGAGTGAAGTAGTTGAATCAGATTCTAGGGTCCTGAATTTAAATAAAGGAAACTACGATGGTATGAGGTGCGAATTGGGAAGGATTGATTGGGGAATGTCACTCAAGGGGTTGACGGTGGATAGGCAATGGCAAACATTCAAAGACTGCATGGATGAACTACAGAATTTGTTCATCCCAGTGTGGCATAAGAATAAAACAAAAAGGGTGACTCAACCGTGGCTAACAAGGGAAATTAGGGATAGCATAAGATCCAAGGAGAGGGCATATAAATTGCCCAGAAAAAGCGGTAGCCCTGAGGATTGGGAGCAGTTTAGGATTCAACAAAGGAGGACAAAGGGATTAATTAAGAAGGGGAAAATAGAATATGAAAGTAAGCTTGCTGGGAACATAAAAACTGACTGTAAGAGCTTTTATAGATATGTGAAGAGAAAAAGATTAGTGAAATCAAGTGTAGGTCACTTGCAGTCAGAAGCGAGGGAAGTTATAATGGGGAAGAAAGAAATGGTAGACCAATTAAATGCATATTTTGGTTCTGTCTTCACAAAGGAGGGCACAAATAACCTCCCAGAGATGTTGGAGAACATACGGTCTGATGAAAGGGAGGAACTGAAAGAAATCAGTATTTGCAGAGAAATGGTGTTAGGGAAATTGACGGGATTGAAGGCCGATAAATCCCCAGGGCCTGATAATCTACATCCTAGGGTACTTAAGGAAGTGGCCCTAGAAAGAGTAGATGCATTGCTGATCATCTTCCAACATTCGATGGAATCTGGAACTGTACCCATGGATTGGAGGGTAGCTAATGTTACCCCACTATTCAAAAAGGGTGGTAGAGAGAAAGCGGGGAATTACAGACCGGTAAGCCTGACATCGGTATTGGGAAAATGCTAGAGTCCATTATAAAGGATGTAATAGCTGAGCACTTGAAAAACAGTGACAGGATCGGAAAAAGTCAACATGGATTTACAAAAGGTAAATCGTGCTTGATTAATCTACTGGAATTTTTTGAGGATGCAACTGGGAAAATAGATAAGGGAGAACCAGTAGATGTGGTGTATTTGGACTTTCAAAAGGCTTTCGATAAGGTCCCGCATAAGAGATTAGCGTGTAAAGTTAAGGCACATGGGATTGGGGGCAAGGTATTGACTTAGATAGAGAACTGGTTGGTGGACAGAAAGCAGAGAGTAGGAATTAATGGGTCTTTTTCCGAGTGGCAAGCAGTGACTAGTTGGGTACCGCAGGCATCAGTCCTTGGACCCCAGCTATTCACAATATACATTAATGATCTAGATAAGGGAACTAAATGTAATATCTTCAAGTTTGCAGATGACACAAAGCTGGGTGGGAGTGTGTGCTGCGAGGAGGATACCGAGAAACTCCAGGATGATTTGGACAGGTTGGGTGATTGGGCAGAAGCGTGGCAGATGCAATATAACGTGGATAAGTGCGAGGTTATCCACTTTGGTGTCAAAAACAGAAAGGCAGACTATTATCTGAATGGCAATAGATTGGGAGAAGGGGAAGTGCAACGAGACCTGGGTGTCCTTGTGCACCAGTCGCTGAAAGTAAGCATGCAGGTGCAGCAGGCAGTGAAGAAGGCAAATGGTATGTTGGCCTTCATAGCAAAAGGGTTTGAGTGTAGGAACAGGGATGTCCTGCTGCAGTTGTACAGGGCCTTGGTGAGACCACACCTTGAGTACTGTGTGCAGTTTTGGTCGCCTTATCTGAGGAAAGATGTTCTTGCCATGGAAAGAGTTCAGCGAAAATTCGCAAGGCTGATACCTGGGATGGCAGGAATGACATATGAGGAGAGATTGGGTCGATTGGGCTTATACTCGCTGGAGTATAGAAGAATGAGAGGGGAGCTCATCGAAACATATAAAATTCTGACAGGTCTGGACAAACTAGATGCAGGAAGAATGTTCCCGATGGTCGGAGAGTCCAGAACCAGGGGTCATAATCTAAGGATAAGGGGTAAGCCATTTAGGACTGAGATGAGGAGGAATTTCTTCACCCAGAGAGTGGTGAACCTATGGAATTCTCTACCACAGAAGGTAGTTGAGGCCAAGTCATTAAATATATTCAAGAATGAGTTAGATATATTTCTTAAGGCTAAAGGGATCAAGGGATATGGGGAGAAGGCAGGGACAGGGTACTGAGTTTGGATGATCAGCCATGATCTCATCGAATGGCGGAGCAGGCTCGAGGGGCCGAATGGCCTACTCCTGCTCCTATCTTCTATGCTTCTATGTTTCTCATGTCCCCCCTGTATCTCTTGTCAAATTACCTTAAATCTATGGCCCCTGGTTATTGACCTCTCTGCTAAGGGAAATAGGTTCTTTCTATCCACTCTATCTAGGCCCCTCATAATTTTATACACCTTAATTAAGTCTCCCCTCAGCCTCCTCTGTTCCAAAGAAAACAACCCCAGCTTATCCAATCTTTCCTCATAGCTAAAATTCCCCAGCCCAGGCAACATCCTTGTAAATCTCCTCTGTACCCTCTCTAGTGCAATCACATCCTTCCTGTAATGTGATGACCAGAACTGCACGCAGTACTCTAGCTGCGGCCTAACTAGTGTTTTATACAGTTCAAACATAACCTCCCTGCTCTTATATTCTATGCCTCGGCTAATAAAGGCAAGTATCCCGTATGCCTTCTTAACCACTTTATCTACCTGTCCTGCTACCTTCAGGGATCTGTGGACATGCACTCCAAGGTCCCTCTGATCCTCTGCACTTCTCAGTGTCCTACCATTTAATGTGTATTCCTGTGCCTCGTTAGCCCTCCCCTAATGCATTATCTCACACTTCTCCATTTGCCACTGTTCTGCACACCAGACCAGTCTATTGATATCTTCCTGCAGTCTGCAGCTTTCTTCCTCACTATCAACCACACGGCCAATTTTTGTCTGCAAACTTCTTAATCAGGCCCCCTACATTGAAGTCTAAATCATTGATATATACCACAAAAAGCAAGGGAACCAGTACTGAGCCCTCAAAACAGTTTTCCAGTCACAAAAACATCCGTCGACAATTACCCTTTGCTTCCTGCCGCTCAGCCACTTTTGGATCCAACTTGCCCCTTTCCCTTGGATCCTAGTGCTGTTTGTGGGAGCTTGCTGTGTGTAAATTGGCTGCCGCATTTCCTACATTACAACAGTGACTACATTTCAAAAGTATTTCATTTGCTGTAAACACTGCTTCCTTCCTTCTTGCACTGGAGACATATTGATGGCGAATGTTCTCCTGCACGTCTATCTGAAATCCCTTTCCGTCCCTACCCTCAGCACTAGGTCTTTCCCAGTCTATATTCGGGTCATTAAAGTCTCCTAATATTATTACTCTATTTTTGTTACATGCCTTTGAAATTTGCTGACAAATTTGCTCATCTGTGTCCTTCTCACTGTTTGGATCTCTTAAAAACTCCCCCCACTCTGTTCCTCAACTCAAGTCAAATAGATTCAGTCCGACAACCATCTAGTATATCCTTTCTATTCAGCACTGTAACACCATCCTTAATCAATACTGCCACGCCACCTCCTCTTTTTCCTTCTCCATCATTCCTGAATACTTGGTAACACTGGCATTTCTATAGCGCCTTTCATGACCTCAGCTCATCCCAAAGCGCTTTACAGCCAATGAAGTACTTTTTCAAGAGTAATGACTGTTGTAATGTAGGAAACGCGGCAGCCAATTATGCACAGCAGGATCCCAAAAACAGACAATGATCAGATAATCTATTTTTTTGTGAGAAGTTGATTGAGGGATAATTTTAGGCCAGGACACCGGAAATAATTCCCCAGCTCTTCTTCGAAATAGCGCCAAGGGATTTTTTATGGTCACCTGAGAGAGCAGACAGGGTCTCGGTTTAACGTCTCATCCTAAAGACGGCACTTCCAGCAGTGCGGCACTCCCTCATTACTGCCCCTCGGACAGTGCGGCGCTCCCTCAGTACTGCCCCTCCAAAAGTGCAGCACTCCCTCAGTACTTCCCCTCCGACAGTGCAGGGCTCCCTCAGTATTGCCCCTCCAAAAGTACAGCACTCCCTCAGTACTGCCCCTCCAAAAGTGCGGCGCTCCCTCAGTACTGCCCCCCCGACAGTGCAGCGCTCCCTCAGTTTTGCCGCTCCGACAGTGAGGCGCTCCCTCAGTAATAACCCTCCGACTGTGCAGCACTCACTCAGTGCAGCCCCTCCGACAATGCAGCACTCCCTCAATAATGCCCCTCCGACAGTGCAGCTCTCCCACAGTATTGCCGCTCCGAAAGTGCAGCGCTTCTTCAGTACTGCCCCTCTGACAGTGCAGCACTCACTCAGTACTGCCCCTCCGACAGTGCAGCACTCACTCAGTACTGCCCCTCCGACAGTACAGCACTCCCTCAGTACTGCCCCTTTGACAGTGCAGCACTCCCTGAGAACTGCCCCTCCGACAGTGCAGCAATCACTCAGTACTGCCCCTGTACCAGTGCAGCGATCCCTCAGTATTGCCCATTCGGACAGTGTAGCACTCCCTCAGTACGGCACCTCCGATAGTGCAGGACGCCCTCAGTACTGCCCCTCTGACAGTGCGGCTCTCCCTCAGTACTGCCCCTCTGACGGTGCGCCGTTCCCTCATTACTGCCCCTCTGAAAGCGCGGCGCTCCGTCAATACTGCGCCTATGACAGTGCGGCGCTCCCTCAGTACTGCCCCTCAGACATTGCAGCACTCCCTCAGTACTGACCCTCCGTCAGTGCAGCTCTCCCTCAGTACTGCCCCTCTGACAGTGCAGCCATCCCTCAGCACCGGCCCTCCGCTAGTGCAGCACTCCATCAGTACTGACACTCCGACAGTGCGGCTCTCCCTCAGTGCTGCCTCTCTGACAGTGCGGCACTCTCTCAGTACTGCCCCTCTGACAGTGCGGCGCTCCCTCAGTACTGCCCCTCTGACAGTGCGGCGCTCCCTCAGTACTGTCCCTCCGACAGTGCAGCACTCCCTCAGTACTCCCCCTCTGACAGTGCAGCGCTCACTCCATACTGCCACTCCGACAGTGCAGCTCTCCCTCAATACTGCCCCTCCGACAGTTCAGCACTCACTCAGTACTGCCCCTCCGACAGTGCAGCACTCTCTCAGTACTGCCCCTCTGATGGTGCGGCGCTCCCTCAGTACTGCCCCTCCAACAGTGCGGCGCTCCCTCACCACTGCCCCTCTGACAGTGCAGCGCTCCCTCAGTACTGCCGCTCCGACAGTGCAGCACTCCCTCAGTATTGCCCCTCTGACAATGCGGCGCTCCCTCAGTACTGACCCTCCGACAGTGCAGCGCTCCCTCAGTTCTGCCCCAGCGACAGTGCAGCGCTCCCTCAGTGCTGCCCCTCCGACAGTGCAGCGCGCCCTCAGTACTGATCCTCCGAAAGAGCAGTGCTCCCTCAGTACTGCCTTCCCGACAGTGCCGCGCTCCCTCAGTACTGCCCCTCTGACAGTGCAGCGCTCCCTCAGTACTGCCTCTCTGACAGTGCAGCACTCCCTCAGTCTTGCCCCTCCGACAGTGCAGCGCTCCCTCAGTACTAACCCTGCGACAGTGCGGCGCTCCCTCCGTACTGCCCCTCCAAAAGTGCAGCGCTCCCTCAGTTCTGCCCCTCTGACAGAGCAGCGCTCCTTCAGTACTTCCCCTCCGACAGTGCAGCACTCCCTCAGTACTGCCCATCTAACAGTCCAGCGCTCCCTTGGTACCGACCCTCCGACAGTGCAGCACTCCCTCAGAACTGCCCCTCCGACAGTGCAGCGCTCCCTCCGTACTGCCTCTCCGACAGTGCGGCTCTCCCTCAGTACTGCCCCTCCGACAGTTCAGCACTCCCTCAGTACCTCCCCTCTGACAGCGCAGCACTCCCACAGTATTGCTCCTCCGACAGTGCGGCACTCCCTCAGTATCGCCCCTCTGACAGCGCAGCACTCCCTCAGTATTGCCTGTCTGAAAGTCCAGCGCTCCCTCCGTACTGCAACTCTGACAGTGCAGCGCTCCCTCAGTACTGCCCCTCTGACAGTCCAGCGCTCCCTCCGTACTGCCCCTCTGACAGTGCAGCTCTCCCTCAGTACCGCCCCTCCGACAGTGCAGCGCTCCCCCAGTACCGCCCCTCTGACAGTGCAGCACTCCCTCAATACTGCCCCTCCGACAGTGCAGCGCCCTCTCAGTACGGCCCCTCCAACAGTGCGACGCTCCCTCAGTACCGCCCCTCCGATAGTGCAGCACTCCCTCAGTATTGCCTCTCTGAAAGTCCAGCGCTCCCTCGGTACCGACCCTCCGACAATGCAGTACTACCTCAGTACTGCCCCTCCGACAGTGCAGCGCTCCCTCAGTACTGCCCCTCTGACAGTCCAGTGCTCCTTCCGTACTGCCCCTCTGGCAGTGCAGCACTCCCTCAGTACTGCCCCTCCGACAGTGCAGCGCTCCCTCAGTACTTCCCCTCCGACAGTGCAGCGCTCCCTCAGTACTTC
Source organism: Squalus acanthias (assembly GCA_030390025.1). Classification (NCBI taxonomy): domain Eukaryota; kingdom Metazoa; phylum Chordata; class Chondrichthyes; order Squaliformes; family Squalidae; genus Squalus; species Squalus acanthias. Next base: position 128,091 of record JASTWF010000409.1, read on the forward strand.
CCCTCCGACAGTGCGGTTCTCCCTCAGTACTGCCCCTCCGACAGTTCAGCACTCCCTCAGTACTTCCCCTCTGACAGTGCAGCGCTCCCTCAGTATTGCCTCTCTGACAGTACAGCGCTCCCTCAGTACCGCCCCTCCGACAGTGCAGTGCTCCCTCAGTACCGCCCCTCTATCAGTGCAGCACTCCCTCAGTACGGCCCCTCTGACAGTGCAGCATTCCCTCAGTACGGCCCCTCTGACAGTGCAGCACTCCCTCAGTACCGCCCTTCTGACAGTGCAGCACTCCCTCAGTGCCGCCCCTCTGTCAGTGCAGCACTCCCTCAGTACTGCCTCTCTGACAGTCCAGCACTCCCTCAGTCATGCCCCTCCAACAGTGCGGCGCTCCCTCTGTACCGCCCCTCCGATTGTGCAGCACTCCCTCAGTACTGCCCCTCCGATAGTGCAGCTCTCACTCCATACTGCCTCTCTGACAGTCCAGCGCTCCCTGAGTATTGCCTCTTCGACAGTGCAGCACTCCCTCAGTACTGCCCCTCTGACAGTGCGGCGCTCCCTCAGTACTGCCCCTCCGACAGTGCAGCGCTCCCTCACTACTGCCCCTTCGACAGTGCAGCACTCCCTCAGTACTGCCCCTCTGACAGTGCGGCGCTCCCTCAGTACTGCCCCTCTGATGGTGCGGCGATCCCTCAGTAGTGCCCCTCCGACAGTGCAGCGCTCCCTCAGTTGGCCCCTCCGACAGTGCAGCGCTCCCTCAGTACTGCCCCTCTGACAGTGCAGCGCTCTCTCAGTACTGCCCCCCCGACAGTGCAGCGCTCCCTCAGTAATGCCCCTCCGACAGTGCTGTGCCCCCTCAGTTCTGCCCCTCTGACAGTGCAGTGCTCCCTCAGTACTGACCCTCCGACAGTGCAGCGCTCCCTCAGTACTGCCCCTCTGACAGTGCAGCACTCCCTCAGTACTGCCCCTCTGACAGTGCAGCGCTCCCTCAGTGCTGCCTCACTGTCATCCAGCTCTCCCTCTGTGCTGCCCCTCCAACAGTGCGGCGCTCCCTCAGTACTAACCCTGCATTAGTGCGGCGCTCCCTCAGTACTTCCCCTCCGACTGTGCAGCACTCCCTCAGTACTGCCCCTCCTACAGTGCAGCGCTCCCTCAGTACTGCCCCTCTGACAGTCCAGCGCTCCCTCCGTACCGAACCTCCGACAGTGCAGCACTCCCTCAGAACTTCCCCTCCGACAGTGCAGCGCTCCCTCTGTACTTTCCCTCTGACAGTGCAGCACTCCCTCAGTATTGTCTCTCTGACAGTCCAGCGCTCCCTCAGTACCGCCCCTCCGACAGTGCAGTGCCCTCTCAGTACTGCCCCTCCGACAGTGCAGCACTCTCTCAGTACTGCCCCTCTGACAGTGCGGCGTTCCCTCAGTACTGCCCCTCTGACAGTGCGGCGCTCCCTCAGTACTGTCCCTCTGACAGTGCAGCGCTCGCTCAGTACTGCCCATCTGACAGTGCGGTGCTCCATCTATACTGCCCCTTTGACAGTGCAGCGCTCTCTCAGTACCTCCCCTCTGACAGTGCGGCTCTCCCTCAGTACTGCCCCTCGGACATTGCAGCGCTCCCTCAGTACTGCCCCTCCAAAAGTGCAGCACTCCCTCAGTACTGCCCCTCCGACAGTGCAGGGCTCCCTCAGTACTGCCCCTCCAAATGTGCGGCTCTCCCACAGTACTGCCCCTCGGACAGTGCCGCGCTCCCTCAGTACTGCCCCTCCAAAAGTGCAGCACTCCCTCAGTACTGCCTCTCTGACAGTGCAGCACTCCCTCAGACTTGCCCCTCCGAAAGTGCGGCGTTCCCTCAGTACTAACCCTCCAACAGTGCGGCGCTTCATCAGTACTGCCCCTCCGACAGTGCAGCACTCCCTCAGTCCAGCCCCTCCGACAGTGCAGCGCTCCCTCAGTTCTGCCCCTCTGACAGTGCAACGCTCCCTCAGTACAGCCCCTCCGAGAGTTCAGCACTCCCTCAGTACTTCCCCTCTGGCAGTGCAGCACTCCCTCAGTATTGCCTCTCTGACAGTCCAGCGCTCCCTCCGTACTGCACCTCTGACAGCGCAGCGCTCCCTCAGTACTACCCCTCCGACAGTGCTGCACTCCCTCGGTACCGCCCTTCCAACAGTGCAGCGCTCCCTCAGTACTGCCTCTCTGACAGTGCAGCGATCCCTCAGTATTGCCCATTCTGACAGTGCAGCACTCCCTAAGTACTGCCCTCCGATAGTGCAGCACTCCCTCAGTACTGCCCCTCCGATTGTGCAGCACTCCCTCAGTACTGCCCCTCCGACAGCCCAGCGCTCCTTCGGTACTGCCCCTCCAAAAGTGCTGCGCTCCCTCAGTACTGCACCTCCGACAGTGCAGCGCTTCCTCAGTTCTGCCCCTCTGACAGTGCAGCACTCCCTCAGTACTGCCCCTCCGACAGTCCAGCGCTCCTTCGGTACTGCCCCTCCAAAAGTGCTGCGCTCCCTCAGTACTGCACCTCCGACAGTGCAGCGCTCCCTCAGTACTGCCCCTCTGACAGTCCAGCGCTCCCTCGGTACCGACCCAACGACAGTGCGGCGCTCCCTCAGTACTGCCCCTCCGACATTGCAGCGCTCCCTCAGTATTGCCTCACTGACAGTCCAGCGCTCCCTCAGTACTTCCCCTCTGACAGTGCGGCTCTTCTTCAGTACTGACCCTCCGACAGTGCGGCTCTCCCTCAGTACTGCCCCTCCGACAGTTCAACAAACCCTCAGTACTTCCCCTCTGACAGTGCAGCACTCCCTCAGTATTGCCTCTCTGACAGTCCAGCGCTCCCTCAGTATTGCCTCTCTGACAGTCCAGCGCTCCCTCAGTATTGCCCCTCTGACAGTGCAGCCCTCCCTCAGTACTGCCCCTCCGACTGTGCAGCGCTCCCTCAGTACTGCCCCTCCGACTGTGCAGCGCTCCCTCAGTACTGCCCCTCCGACAGTGCAGGACTCCCTCAGTACTGCCCCTCCAAAAGTGCGGCTCTCCCTCAGTACTGCCCCTCGGACAGTGCCGCGCTCCATCATTTCTGCCCCTCCAAAAGTGCAGCACTCCCTCAGTACTGCCCCTCCGACAGTGCAGGGCTCCCTCAGTACTGCCCCTCCAAAAGTGCAGCACTACCTCAGTACTGCCCCTCCGACAGTGCAGCTCTCCCTCAGTACTGCCTCTCTGACAGTGCAGCACTCCCTCAGTATTGCCTCTCTGACAGTCCAGCGCTCCCTCAGTATTGCCTCTCTGACAGACCAGCGCTCCCTCAGTACTGCCCCTCTGACAGTGCGGCCCTCCCTCAGTACTGCCCCTCCGACTGTGCAGCGCTCCTTCAGTACTGCCCCTCCGACTGTGCAGCGCACCCTCAGTACTGCCCCTCTGACAGACCAGCACTCCCTCAGTCCTGCCCCTCCAACAGTGCGGCGCTCCCTAAGTACCGCCCCTCCGATAGTGCAGCACTCCCTCAGTACTGCCCCTCCGACAGTGCAGCGCTCACTCCATACTGCCTCTCTGACAGTCCAGCACTCCCTCAGTACAGCCCCTCCAACAGTGCAGCGCTCCCTCAGTTCTGCCCCTCTGACAGTCCAGCGCTCCCTCGGTACCGATCCTCCGACAGTGCAGCGCTCCCTCAGTACCTCCCCTCTGACAGTGCGGCTCTCCCTCAGTACTGCCCCTTGGACAGTGCGGCGCTCCCTCAGTACTGCCCCTCCAAAAGTGCAGCACTCCCGCAGTACTGTCCCTCTGACAGAGCAGCGCTCCCTCAGCACTGCCCCTCTGATGGTGCGGCGCTCCCTCAGTACTGCCCCTCTGATGGTGCGGCGCTCCCTCAGTACTGCCCCTCCGAGAGTGCAGCGCTCCCTCAGTAGTGACCCTCTGACTGTGCTGCCATCCCTCAGCACCGCCCCTCCGATAGTGCAGCACTCCCTCAGTACTGACCCTCCGACAGTGCGGCTCTCCCTCAGTGCTGCCTCTCTGACACTGCAGCACTCTCTCAGTACTGCCCCTCTGACAGTGCAGCACTCTCTCAGTACTGCCCCTCTGACAGTGCGGCGCTCCCTCAGTACTGCCCCTCTGACAGTGCGGCGCTCCCTCAGTACTGTCCCTCTGACAGTGCAGCGCTCGCTCAGTACTGCCCCTCTGACAGTGCGGTGCTCCATCTATACTGCCCCTTTGACAGTGCAGCGCTCTCTCAGTACCTCCCCTCTGACAGTGTGGCTCTCCCTCAGTACTGTCCCTCTGACACTGCAGCACTCTCTCATTACTGCCCCTCTGACAGTGCGGCGCTCCCTCAGTACTGTCCCTCTGGCAGTGCAGCGCTCGCTCAGTACTGCCCCTCTGACAGTGCGGTGCTCCATCTATACTGCCCCTTTGACAGTGCAGCGCTCTCTCAGTACCTCCCCTCTGACAGTGTGGCTCTCCCTCAGTACTTCCCCACTGTCAGTGCGGCACTTCCTCAGTACTGCCCCTCCCAAAGTGCGGCTCTTCCTCAGTACTGCCCCTCCGACAGTTCAGCACTCCCTCAGTACATCCCCTCTGACAGTGCAGCACTCCCTCAGTATTGCCTCTCTGACAGTCCAGCGCTCCCTCAGTACTGCCCCTCTGACAGTGCGGCACTCCATCAGTACTGCCCCTCTGACAGTGCGGCGCTCCCTCCGTACTGCACCTCTGAAAGTGCAGCGCTCCCTCAGTACTGCCCCTCTGACAGTCCAGCGCTCCCTCAGTACCGCCCCTCCGACAGTGCAGCGCTCACTCCATACTGCCTCTCTGACAGTCCAGCGCTCCCTCCGTACTGCCCCTCTGACAGTGCAGCACTCCCTCGGTGCCGCCCCTCCGACAGTTCAGCGCCCTCTCAGTACCGCCCCTCTGACAGTTCAGCGCCCCTCAGAACCGCCCCTCTGACAGTGCAGCACTCCCTCAGTACTGCCTCTCTGACAGACCAGCACTCCCTCAGTCCTGCCCCTCCAACAGTGCGGCGCTCCCTAAGTACCGCCCCTCCGATAGTGCAGCACTCCCTCAGCACTGCCCCTCCGACAGTGCAGCGCTCACTCCATACTGCCTCTCTGACAGTCCAGCACTCCCTCAGTACAGCCCCTCCGACAGTGCTGCACTCCCTCGGTACTGCCCTTCCAACAGTGCAGCGCTCCCTCAGAACTGCCTCTCTGACAGTGCAGCGATCCCTCAGTATTGCCCAGTCTGACAGTGCAGCACTCTCTTAGTACTGCCCTCCGATAGTGCAGCACTCCCTCAGTACTGCCCCTCCGATTGTGCAGCACTCCCTCAGTACTGCCCCTCCGACAGTCCAGCGCTCCTTCGGTACTGCCCCTCCAAAAGTGCTGCGCTCTCTCAGTACTGCACCTCCGACAGTGCAGCGCTTCCTCAGTTCTGCCCCTCTGACAGTGCAGCACTCCCTCAGTACTGCCCCTCCGACAGTCCAGCGCTCCTTCGGTACTGCCCCTCTAAAAGTGCTGCGCTCCCTCAGTACTGCACCTCCGACAGTGCAGCGCTCCCTCAGTACTGCCCCTCTGATAGTCCAGCGCTCCCTCTGTACCGACCCACCGACAGTGCGGCGCTCCCTCAGTACTGCCCCTCCGACATTGCAGCGCTCCCTCGGTATTGCCTCACTGACAGTCCAGCGCTCCCTCAGTACTTCCGCTATGACAGTGCGGCACTTCTTCAGTACTGACCCTCCGACAGTGCGGCTCTCCCTCAGTACTGCCCCTCCGACAGTTCAACAAACCCTCAGTACTTCCTCTCTGACAGTGCAGCACTCCCTCAGTATTGCCTCTCTGACAGTCCAGCGCTCCATCTATACTGCCCCTTTGACAGTGCAGCGCTCTCTCAGTACCTCCCCTCTGACATTGCGGCTCTCCCTCAGTACTGCCCCTCGGACAGTGCAGCGCTCCCTCAGTACTGCCCCTCCAAAAGTGCAGCACTCCCTCAGTACTGCCCCTCCGACAGTGCAGGGCTCCCTCAGTACTGCCCCTCCAAAAGTGCGGCTCTCCCTCAGTACTGCCCCTCGGACAGTGCCGCGCTCCCTCAGTACTGCCCCTCCAAAAGTGCAGCACTCCCTCAGTACTGCCCCTCCGACAGTGCAGGGCTCCCTCAGTACTGCCCCTCCAAAAGTGCAGCACTCCCTCAGTACTGCCCCTCCGACAGTGCAGCTCTCCCTCAGTACTGCCTCTCTGACAGTGCAGCACTCCCTCAGACTTGCCCCTCCGAAAGTGCGGCGTTCCCTCAGTACTAACCCTCCAACAGTGCGGCGCTTCATCAGTACTGCCCCTCCGACAGTGCAGCACTCCCTCAGTCCAGCCCCTCCGACAGTGCAGCGCTCCCTCAGTTCTGCCCCTCTGACAGTGCAACGCTCCCTCAGTACAGCCCCTCCGAGAGTTCAGCGCTCCCTCAGTACTACCCCTCTGACAGTGCTGCACTCCCTCGGTACTGCCCTTCCAACAGTGCAGCGCTCCCTCAGTACTGCCTCTCTGACAGTCCGCGCTCCCTCAGTACTGTCCCTCTGACAGTGCGGCCCTCCCTCAGTACTGCCCCTCCGACTGTGCAGCGCTCCTTCAGTACTGCCCCTCCGACTGTGCAGCGCTCCCTCAGTACTGCCCCTCTGAGAGTGCGGCGCTCCCTCAGTGCTGCCTCTCTGACACTGCAGCACTCTCTCAGTACTGCCCCTCTGACAGTGCAGCACTCTCTCAGTACTGCCCCTCTGAAAGTCCAGCGCTCCCTCGTTACCGATCCTCCGACAGTGCAGCGCTCCCTCAGTACCTCCCCTCTGACAGTGCGGCTCTCCCTCAGTACTGCCCCTCCGACAGTGCGGCTCTCCCTCAGTACTGCCCCTCCGACAGTTCAACAAACCCTCAGTACTTCCCCTCTGACAGTGCAGCACTCCCTCAGTATTGCCTCTCTGACAGTCCAGCGCTCCCTCAGTATTGCCTCTCTGACAGTCCAGCGCTACCTCCTGACTGCACCTCTGACAGTGCGGCCCTCCCTCAGTACTACCCCTCCGACAGTGCTGCACTCCCTCGGTACTGCCCTTCCAACAGTGCAGCGCTCCCTCAGTACTGCCTCTCTGACAGTGCAGCGATCCCTCAGTACTGCCCCTCTGACAGTGCGGCCCTCCCTCAGTACTGCCCCTCCGACTGTGCAGCGCTCCCTCAGTACTGCCCCTCCGACTGTGCAGCGCTCCCTCAGTACTGCCCCTCCGACAGTGCTGCACTCCCTCGGTACTGCAATTCCAACAGTGCAGCACTCCCTCAGTACTGCCCCTCTGACGTTGCAGCGCTCCCTCAGTGCTTCCCCTCTGACAGTGCGGCTCTCCCTCAGTACTGCCCCTCGGACAGTGCGGCGCTCCCTCAGTACTGCCCCTCCAAAAGTGCAGCACTCCCTCAGTATTGCCTCTCTGACAGTCCAGCGCTCCCTCAGTACTGCCCCTCTGACAGTGCGGCCCTCCCTCAGTACTGCCCCTCCGACTGTGCAGCGCTCCCTCAGTACTGCCCCTCCGACAGTGTAGCGCTCCCTCAGTACTGCCCCTCCGACAGTGCTGCACTCCCTCGGTACTGCCCTTCCAACAGTGCAGCACTCCCTCAGTACTGCCCCTCTGACAGTGCAGCACTCCCTCAGTACTGCCCCTCCGACAGTCCAGCGGTCCTTCGGTACTGCCCCTCCAAAAGTGCTGCGCTCCCTCAGTACTGCACCTCCGACAGTGCAGCGCTCCCTCACTACTGCCCCTCTGACATTCCAGCACTCCCTCGGTACCGACCCACCGACAGTGCGGCGCTCCCTCAGTACTGCCCCTCCGACATTGCAGCGCTCCCTCAGTATTGCCTCACTGACCGTCCAGCGCTCCCTCAGTACTTCCCCTCTGACAGTGCGGCACTTCTTCAGTACTGACCCTCCGACAGTGCGGCTCTCCCTCAGTACTGCCCCTCTGACATTGCAGCGCTCCCTCAGAGCTTCCCCTCTGACAGTGCGGCTCTCCCTCTGTACTGCCCCTCGGACAGTGCGGCTCTCCCTCAGTACTGCCCCTCCGACAGTGCAGGGCTCCCTCAGTACTGCCCCTCCAAAAGTGCGGCTCTCCCTCAGTACTGCCCCTCGGACAGTGCCGCGCTCCCTCAGTACTGCCCCTCCAAAAGTGCAGCACTCCCTCAGTACTGCCCCTCCGACATTGCAGGGCTCCCTCAGTACTGCCCCTCCAAAAGTGCAGCACTCCCTCAGTACTGCCCCTCCGACAGTGCAGCTCTCCCTCAGTACTGCCTCTCTGACAGTGCAGCACTCCCTCAGACTTGCCCCTCCGAAAGTGCGGCGTTCCCTCAGTACTAACCCTCCAACAGTGCGGCGCTTCATCAGTACTGCCCCTCCGACAGTGCAGCACTCCCTCAGTCCAGCCCCTCCGACAGTGCAGCGCTCCCTCAGTTCTGCCCCTCTGACAGTGCAACGCTCCCTCAGTACAGCCCCTCCGAGAGTTCAGCGCTCCCTCAGTACTACCCCTCCGACAGTGCTGCACTCCCTCGGTACTGCCCTTCCAACAGTGCAGCGCTCCCTCAGTACTGCCTCTCTGACAGTCCGCGCTCCCTCAGTACTGTCCCTCTGACAGTGCGGCCCTCCCTCAGTACTGCCCCTCCGACTGTGCAGCGCTCCTTCAGTACTGCCCCTCCGACTGTGCAGCGCTCCCTCAGTACTGCCCCTCTGAGAGTGCGGCGCTCCCTCAGTGCTGCCTCTCTGACACTGCAGCACTCTCTCAGTACTGCCCCTCTGACAGTGCAGCACTCTCTCAGTACTGCCCCTCTGAAAGTCCAGCGCTCCCTCGTTACCGATCCTCCGACAGTGCAGCGCTCCCTCAGTACCTCCCCTCTGACAGTGCGGCTCTCCCTCAGTACTGCCCCTCCGACAGTGCGGCTCTCCCTCAGTACTGCCCCTCCGACAGTTCAACAAACCCTCAGTACTTCCCCTCTGACAGTGCAGCACTCCCTCAGTATTGCCTCTCTGACAGTCCAGCGCTCCCTCAGTATTGCCTCTCTGACAGTCCAGCGCTCCCTCAGTACTGCCCCTCTGACAGTGCGGCCCTCCCTCAGTACTGCCCCTCCGACTGTGCAGCGCTCCTTCAGTACTGCCCCTCCGACTGTGCAGCGCTCCCTCAGTACTGCCCCTCCGACAGTGGTGCACTCCCTCAGTACTGCCCCTCCGACAGTGGTGCACTCCCTCAGTACTGCCCCTCTGACATTGCAGCGCTCCCTCAGTGCTTCCCCTCTGACAGTGCGGCTCTCCCTCAGTACTGCCCCTCGGACAGTGCGGCGCTCCCTCAGTACTGCCCCTCCAAAAGTGCAGCACTCCCTCAGTACTGCCCCTCCGACAGTGCAGTGCTCCCTCAGTACTGCCTCTCTGACTGTGCAGCCCTCCCTCAGTCTTGCCCCTCCGACAGTGCTGCGCTCCCTCAGTACAGCCCCTCCGACATTGCAGCGCTCCCTCAGTACTGCTCCTCCAAAAGTGCAGCGTTCCCTCAAAACTGACCCTCCGACAGTGCAGCACTCCGTCACTACTGCCCCTCCGACAGTGCAGCGCTCCCTCAGTACTTCCCCACTGTCAGTGCGGCGCTCCCTCAGTACTGCCCCTCCCAAAGTGCGGCCCTTCCTCAGTACTGCCCCTCCGACAGTTCAGCACTCCCTCAGTACATCCCCTCTGACAGTGCAGCACTCTCTCAGTACTGCCCCTCTGACAGTGCGGCGTTCCCTCAGTACTGCCCCTCTGACAGTGCGGCGCTCCCTCAGTACTGTCCCTCTGACAGTGCAGCGCTCTCTCAGTACCTCCCCTCTGACAGTGCGGCTCTTCCTCAGTACTGCCCCTCGGACAGTGCAGCGCTCCCTCAGTACTGCCCCTCCAAAAGTGCAGCTCTCCCTCAGTACTGCCCCTCGGACAGTGCCGCGATCCCTCAGTACTGCCCCTCCAAAAGTGCAGCACTCCCATGTACTGCCCCTCCGACAGTGCAGGGCTCCCTCAGTACTGCCCCTCCAAAAGTGCAGCACTCCCTCAGTACTGCCCCTCCGACAGTGCGGCTCTCCCTCAGTACTGCCCCTCCGACAGTTCAACAAACCCTCAGTACTTCCCCTCTGACAGTGCAGCACTCCCTCAGTATTGCCTCTCTGACAGTCCAGCGCTCCCTCAGTATTGCCTCTCTGACAGTCCAGCGCTCCCTCCTGACTGCACCTCTGACAGTGCGGCCCTCCCTCAGTACTACCCCTCCGACAGTGCTGCACTCCCTCGGTACTGCCCTTCCAACAGTGCAGCGCTCCCTCAGTACTGCCTCTCTGACAGTGCAGCGATCCCTCAGTACTGCCCCTCTGACAGTGCGGCCCTCCCTCAGTACTGCCCCTCCGACTGTGCAGCGCTCCCTCAGTACTGCCCCTCCGACTGTGCAGTGCTCCCTCAGTACTGCCCCTCCGACAGTGCTGCACTCCCTCGGTACTGCAATTCCAACAGTGCAGCACTCCCTCAGTACTGCCCCTCTGACGTTGCAGCGCTCCCTCAGTGCTTCCCCTCTGACAGTGCGGCTCTCCCTCAGTACTGCCCCTCGGACAGTGCGGCGCTCCCTCAGTACTGCCCCTCCAAAAGTGCAGCACTCCCTCAGTATTGCCTCTCTGACAGTCCAGCGCTCCCTCAGTACTGCCCCTCTGACAGTACGGCCCTCCCTCAGTACTGCCCCTCCGACTGTGCAGCGCTCCCTCAGTACTGCCCCTCCGACAGTGTAGCGCTCCCTCAGTACTGCCCCTCCGACAGTGCTGCACTCCCTCGGTACTGCCCTTCCAACAGTGCAGCACTCCCTCAGTACTGCCCCTCTGACAGTGCCGCGCTCCCTCAGTGCTTCCCCTCTGACAGTGCGGCTCTCCCTCAGTACTGCCCCTCGGACAGTGCCGCGCTCCCTCAGTACTGCCCCTCCAAAAGTGCAGCACTCCCTCAGTACAGCCCCTCCAACAGTGCAGCGCTCCCTCAGTACTGCCTCTCTGACTGTGCAGCCCTCCCTCAGTCTTGCCCCTACGTCAGTGCTGCGCTCCCTCAGTACAGCACCTCCGACATTGCAGCGCTCCCTCAGTACTGCCCCTCTGACAGTGCAGCACTCCCTCAGTACTGCTCCTCCAAAAGTGCAGCGTTCCCTCAAAACTGACCCTCCGACAGTGCAGCACTCCATCAGTACTGCCCCTCTGACAGTGCCGCGCCCCCTCAGTACTGCCCCTCCGACAGTGCAGCAATCCCTCAGTACCGCCCCTCCGATAATGCAGCACTCCCTCGGTTCTGCCCCTCCGACAGTGCAGGGCTCCCTCAGTACTGCCCCTCTGACAGTGCGGCGTACCCTCAGTACTGCCCCTCTGACAGTGCGGCGCTCCCTCAGTACTGCCCCTCTGATGGTGCGGCGCTCCCTCAGCACCGCCCCTCCGATAGTGCAGCACTCCCTCAATACTGACCGTCCAACAGTACGGCTCTCCCTCAGTGCTGCCTCTCTGACACTGCAGCACTTTCTCAGTACTGCCCCTCTGACAGTGCAGCACTCTCTCAGTACTGCCCCTCTGACAGTGCGGCGTTCCCTCAGTACTGCCCCTCTGACAGTGCGGCGCTCCCTCAGTACTGTCCCTCTGACAGTGCAGCGCTCTCTCAGTACCTCCCCTCTGACAGTGCGGCTCTTCCTCAGTACTGCCCCTCGGACAGTGCAGCGCTCCCTCAGTACTGCCCCTCCAAAAGTGCAGCTCTCCCTCAGTACTGCCCCTCGGACAGTGCCGCGATCCCTCAGTACTGCCCCTCCAAAAGTGCAGCACTCCCATGTACTGCCCCTCCGACAGTGCAGGGCTCCCTCAGTACTGCCTCTCTGACAGTGCAGCACTCCCTCAGACTTGCCCCTCCGAAAGTGCGGCGTTCCCTCAGTACTAACCCTCCAACAGTGCGGCGCTTCATCAGTACTGCCCCTCCGACAGTGCAGCACTCCCTCAGTCCAGCCCCTCCGACAGTGCAGCGCTCCCTCAGTTCTGCCCCTCTGACAGTGCAACGCTCCCTCAGTACAGCCCCTCCGAGAGTTCAGCACTCCCTCAGTACTTCCCCTCTGACAGTGCAGCACTCCCTCAGTATTGCCTCTCTGACAGTCCAGCGCTCCCTCCGGACTGCACCTCTGACAGCGCAGCGCTCCCTCAGTACTACCCCTCCGACAGTGCTGCACTCCCTCGGTACTGCCCTTCCAACAGTGCAGCGCTCCCTCAGTACTGCCTCTCTGACAGTGCAGCGATCCCTCAGTATTGCCCATTCTGACAGTCCAGCACTCCCTCGGTACCGACCCACCGACAGTGCGGCGCTCCCTCAGTACTGCCCCTCCGACATTGCAGCGCTCCCTCAGTATTGCCTCACTGACCGTCCAGCGCTCCCTCAGTACTTCCCCTCTGACAGTGCGGCACTTCTTCAGTACTGACCCTCCGACAGTGCGGCTCTCCCTCAGTACTGCCCCTCTGACATTGCAGCGCTCCCTTAGAGCTTCCCCTCTGACAGTGCGGCTCTCCCTCTGTACTGCCCCTCGGACAGTGCGGCTCTCCCTCAGTACTGCCCCTCCGACAGTTCAACAAACCCTCAGTACTTCCCCTCTGACAGTGCAGCACTCCCTCAGTATTGCCTCTCTGACAGTCCAGCGCTCCCTCAGTATTGCCTCTCTGACAGTCCAGCGCTCCCTCAGTACTGCCCCTCTGACAGTGCGGCCCTCCCTCAGTACTGCCCCTCCGACTGTGCAGCGCTCCTTCAGTACTGCCCCTCCGACTGTGCAGCGCTCCCTCAGTACTGCCCCTCCGACAGTGGTGCACTCCCTCAGTACTGCCCCTCTGACATTGCAGCGCTCCCTCAGTGCTTCCCCTCTGACAGTGCGGCTCTCCCTCAGTACTGCCCCTCGGACAGTGCGGCGCTCCCTCAGTACTGCCCCTCCAAAAGTGCAGCACTCCCTCAGTACTGCCCCTCCGACAGTGCAGTGCTCCCTCAGTACTGCCTCTCTGACTGTGCAGCCCTCCCTCAGTCTTGCCCCTCCGACAGTGCTGCGCTCCCTCAGTACAGCCCCTCCGACATTGCAGCGCTCCCTCAGTACTGCTCCTCCAAAAGTGCAGCGTTCCCTCAAAACTGACCCTCCGACAGTGCAGCACTCCGTCACTACTGCCCCTCCGACAGTGCAGCGCTCCCTCAGTACTTCCCCACTGTCAGTGCGGCGCTCCCTCAGTACTGCCCCTCCCAAAGTGCGGCCCTTCCTCAGTACTGCCCCTCCGACAGTTCAGCACTCCCTCAGTACATCCCCTCTGACAGTGCAGCACTCTCTCAGTACTGCCCCTCTGACAGTGCGGCGTTCCCTCAGTACTGCCCCTCTGACAGTGCGGCGCTCCCTCAGTACTGCCCCTCTGACAGTGCGGCGCTCCCTCAGTACTGTCCCTCTGACAGTGCAGCGCTCTCTCAGTACCTCCCCTCTGACAGTGCGGCTCTTCCTCAGTACTGCCCCTCGGACAGTGCAGCGCTCCCTCAGTACTGCCCCTCCAAAAGTGCAGCTCTCCCTCAGTACTGCCCCTCGGACAGATCCGCGATCCCTCAGTACTGCCCCTCCAAAAGTGCAGCACTCCCATGTACTGCCCCTCCGACAGTGCAGGGCTCCCTCAGTACTGCCCCTCCAAAAGTGCAGCACTCCCTCAGTACTGCCCCTCCGACAGTGCAGCTCTCCCTCAGTACTGCCTCTCTGACAGTGCAGCACTCCCTCAGACTTGCCCCTCCGAAAGTGCGGCGTTCCCTCAGTACTAACCCTCCAACAGTGCGGCGCTTCATCAGTACTGCCCCTCCGACAGTGCAGCACTCCCTCAGTCCAGCCCCTCCGACAGTGCAGCGCTCCCTCAGTTCTGCCCCTCTGACAGTGCAACGCTCCCTCAGTACAGCCCCTCCGAGAGTTCAGCACTCCCTCAGTACTTCCCCTCTGACAGTGCAGCACTCCCTCAGTATTGCCTCTCTGACAGTCCAGCGCTCCCTCCGGACTGCACCTCTGACAGCGCAGCGCTCCCTCAGTACTACCCCTCCGACAGTGCTTCACTCCCTCGGTACTGCCCTTCCAACAGTGCAGCGCTCCCTCAGTACTGCCTCTCTGACAGTGCAGCGATCCCTCAGTATTGCCCATTCTGACAGTGCAGCACTCCCTTAGTACTGCCCTCCGATAGTGCTGCACTCCCTCAGTACTGCCCCTCCGATTGTGCAGCACTCCCTCAGTACTGCACCTCCGACAGTGCAGCGCTTCCTCAGTTCTTCCCCTCTTACAGTGCAGCACTCCCTCAGTACTGCCCCTCCGACAGTGCAGCACTCCCTCAGTACTGCCCCTCCGACAGTCCAGCGCTCCTTCGGTACTGCCCCTCCAAAAGTGCTGCGCTCCCTCAGTACTGCACCTCCGACAGTGCGGCGCTCCCTCAGTACTGCCCCTCCGACATTGCAGCGCTCCCTCAGTATTGCCTCACTGACCGTCCAGCGCTCCCTCAGTACTTCCCCTCTGACAGTGCGGCACTTCTTCAGTACTGACCCTCCGACAGTGCGGCTCTCCCTCTGTACTGCCCCTCTGACATTGCAGCGCTCCCTCAGTACTGCCCCTCCGACAGTTCAACAAACCCTCAGTACTTCCCCTCTGACAGTGCAGCACTCCCTCAGTATTGCCTCTCTGACAGTCCATCGCTCCCTCAGTATTGCCTCTCTGACAGTCCAGCGCTCCCTCAGTACTGCCCCTCTGACAGTGCGGCCCTCCCTCAGTACTGCCCCTCCGACTGTGCAGTGCTCCTTCAGTACTGCCCCTCCGACTGTGCAGCGCTCCTTCAGTACTGCCCCTCCGACTGTGCAGCGCTCCCTCAGTACTGCCCCTCCGACAGTGGTGCACTCCCTCAGTACTGCCCCTCTGACATTGCAGCGCTCCCTCAGTGCTTCCCCTCTGACAGTGCGGCTCTCCCTCAGTACTGCCCCTCGGACAGTGCGGCGCTCCCTCAGTACTGCCCCTCCAAAAGTGCAGCACTCCCTCAGTACTGCCCCTCCGACAGTGCAGTGCTCCCTCAGTACTGCCTCTCTGACTGTGCAGCCCTCCCTCAGTCTTGCCCCTCCGACAGTGCAGTGCTCCCTCAGTACTGCCTCTCTGACTGTGCAGCCCTCCCTCAGTACAGCCCCTCCGACATTGCAGCGCTCCCTCAGTACTGCTCCTCCAAAAGTGCAGCGTTCCCTCAAAACTGACCCTCCGACAGTGCAGCACTCCGTCACTACTGCCCCTCCGACAGTGCAGCGCTCCCTCAGTACTTCCCCACTGTCAGTGCGGCGCTCCCTCAGTACTGCCCCTCCCAAAGTGCGGCCCTTCCTCAGTACTGCCCCTCCGACAGTTCAGCACTCCCTCAGTACATCCCCTCTGACAGTGCAGCACTCCCTCAGAATTGCCTCTCTGACAGTGCAGCGCTCCCTCAGTACTGCCCCTCTGACAGTGCGGCACTCCATCAGTACTGCCCCTCTGACAGTGCGGCGCTCCCTCCTTACTGCACCTCTGAAAGTGCAGCGCTCCCTCAGTACTGCCCCTCTGACAGTCCAGCGCTCCCTCAGTACCGCCCCTCCGACAGTGCAGCGCTCACTCCATACTGCCTCTCTGACAGTCCAGCGCTCCCTCCGTACTGCCCCTCTGACAGTGCAGCACTCCCTCGGTACCGCCCCTCCGACAGTTCAGCGCACTCTCAGTACCGCCCCTCTGACAGTTCAGCGCCCCTCAGAACCGCCCCTCTGACAGTGCAGCACTCCCTCAGTACTGCCTCTCTGACAGACCAGCACTCCCTCAGTCCTGCCCCTCCAACAGTCCAGCGCTCCCTCAGTACTGCCCCTCTGACTGTGCGGCCCTCCCTCAGTCCTGCCCTCCGACTGTGCAGCGCTCCTTCAGTACTGCCCCTCCGACTGTGCAGCGCTCCCTCAGTACTGCCCCTCCGACAGTGCGGCACTTCTTCAGTACTGACCCTCCGACAGTGCGGCTCTCCCTCAGTACTGCCCCTCTGACATTGCAGCGCTCCCTTAGAGCTTCCCCTCTGACAGTGCGGCTCTCCCTCTGTACTGCCCCTCGGACAGTGCGGCTCTCCCTCAGTACTGCCCCTCCGACATTGCAGCGCTCCCTCAGTATTGCCTCACTGACCGTCCAGCGCTCCCTCAGTACTTCCCCTCTGACAGTGCGGCACTTCTTCAGTACTGACCCTCCGACATTGCGGCTCTCCCTCAGTACTGCCCCTCCGACAGTTCAACAAACCCTCAGTACTTCCCCTCTGACAGTGCAGCACTCTCTCAGTATTGCCTCTCTGACAGTCCATCGCTCCCTCAGTATTGCCTCTCTGACAGTCCAGCGCTCCCTCAGTACTGCCCCTCTGACAGTGCGGCCCTCCCTCAGTACTGCCCCTCCGACTGTGCAGCGCTCCTTCAGTACTGCCCCTCCGACTGTGCAGCGCTCCCTCAGTACTGCCCCTCCGACAGTGGTGCACTCCCTCAGTACTGCCCCTCTGACAGTCCAGCACTCCCTCGGTACCGACCCACCGACAGTGCGGCGCTCCCTCAGTACTGCCCCTCCGACATTGCAGCGCTCCCTCAGTATTGCCTCACTGACCGTCCAGCGCTCCCTCAGTACTTCCCCTCTGACAGTGCGGCACTTCTTCAGTACTGACCCTCCGACAGTGCGGCTCTCCCTCAGTACTGCCCCTCTGACATTGCAGCGCTCCCTTAGAGCTTCCCCTCTGACAGTGCGGCTCTCCCTCTGTACTGCCCCTCGGACAGTGCGGCTCTCCCTCAGTACTGCCCCTCCGACATTCCAGCGCTCCCTCAGTATTGCCTCACTGACCGTCCAGCGCTCCCTCAGTATTGCCTCTCTGACAGTCCATCGCTCCCTCAGTATTGCCTCTCTGACAGTCCAGCGCTCCCTCAGTACTGCCCCTCTGACAGTGCGGCCCTCCCTCAGTACTGCCCCTCCGACTGTGCAGCGCTCCTTCAGTACTGCCCCTCCGACTGTGCAGCGCTCCCTCAGTACTGCCCCTCCGACAGTGGTGCACTCCCTCAGTACTGCCCCTCTGACATTGCAGCGCTCCCTCAGTGCTTCCCCTCTGACAGTGCGGCTCTCCCTCAGTACTGCCCCTCGGACAGTGCGGCGCTCCCTCAGTACTGCCCCTCCAAAAGTGCAGCACTCCCTCAGTACTGCCCCTCCGACAGTGCAGTGCTCCCTCAGTACTGCCTCTCTGACTGTGCAGCCCTCCCTCAGTCTTGCCCCTCCGACAGTGCTGCGCTCCCTCAGTACAGCCCCTCCGACATTGCAGCGCTCCCTCAGTACTGCTCCTCCAAAAGTGCAGCGTTCCCTCAAAACTGACCCTCGACAGTGCAGCACTCCGTCACTACTGCCCCTCCGACAGTGCAGCGCTCCCTCAGTACTTCCCCACTGTCAGTGCGGCGCTCCCTCAGTACTGCCCCTCCCAAAGTGCGGCCCTTCCTCAGTACTGCCCCTCCGACAGTTCAGCACTCCCTCAGTACATCCCCTCTGACAGTGCAGCACTCCCTCAGAATTGCCTCTCTGACAGTGCAGCGCTCCCTCAGTACTGCCCCTCTGACAGTGCGGCACTCCATCAGTACTGCCCCTCTGACAGTGCGGCGCTCCCTCCTTACTGCACCTCTGAAAGTGCAGCGCTCCCTCAGTACTGCCCCTCTGACAGTCCAGCGCTCCCTCAGTACCGCCCCTCCGACAGTGCAGCGCTCACTCCATACTGCCTCTCTGACAGTCCAGCGCTCCCTCCGTACTGCCCCTCTGACAGTGCAGCACTCCCTCGGTACCGCCCCTCCGACAGTTCAGCGCCCTCTCAGTACCGCCCCTCTGACAGTTCAGCGCCCCTCAGAACCGCCCCTCTGACAGTGCAGCACTCCCTCAGTACTGCCTCTCTGACAGACCAGCACCCCCTCAGTCCTGCCCCTCCAACAGTCCAGCGCTCCCTCAGTACTGCCCCTCTGACTGTGCGGCCCTCCCTCAGTACTGCCCTCCGACTGTGCAGCGCTCCTTCAGTACTGCCCCTCCGACTGTGCAGCGCTCCCTCAGTACTGCCCCTCCGACAGTGCTGCACTCCCTCGGTACTGCACTTCCAACAGTGCAGCACTCCCTCAGTACTGCCCCTCTGACATTGCAGCGCTCCCTCAGTGCTTCCCCTCTGACAGTGCGGCTCTCCCTCGTACTGCCCCTCGGACAGTGCGGCGCTCCCTCAGTACTGCCCCTCCAAACGTGCAGCACTCCCGCAGTACTGCCCCTCCGACAGTGCAGTGATCCCTCAGTACTGCCTCTCTGACTGTGCAGCCCTCCCTCAGTCTTGCCCCTCCGACAGTGCTGCGCTCCCTCAGTACAGCCCCTCCGACATTGCAGCGCTCCCTCAGTACTGCTCCTCCAAAAGTGCAGCGTTCCCTCAAAACTGACCCTCCGACAGTGCAGCACTCCGTCACTACTGCCCCTCCGACAGTGCAGCGCTCCCTCAGTACTGCCCCTCTGACAGTGCGGCACTCCATCAGTACTGCCCCTCTGACAGTGCGGCGCTCCCTCCGTACTGCACCTCTGAAAGTGCAGCGCTCCCTCAGTACTGCCCCTCTGACAGTCCAGCGCTCCCTCAGTACCGCCCCTCCGACAGTGCAGCGCTCACTCCATACTGCCTCTCTGACAGTCCAGCGCTCCCTCCGTACTGCCCCTCTGACATTGCAGCACTCCTTCGGTACCGCCCCTCCGACAGTTCAGCGCCCTCTCAGTACCACCCCTCTGACAGTTCAGCGCCCCTCAGAACTGCCCCTCTGACAGTGCAGCACTCCCTCAGTACTGCCTCTCTGACAGACCAGCACTCCCTCAGTCCTGCCCCTCCAACAGTTCAGCACTCCCTCAGTACATCCCCTCTGACAGTCCAGCACTCCCTCAGTACAGCCCCTCCAACAGTGCAGCGCTCCCTCAGTTCTGCCCCTCTGACAGTCCAGCGCTCCCTCGGTACCGATCCTCCGACAGTGCAGCGCTCCCTCAGTAGCTCCCCTCTGACAGTGCGGCTCTCCCTCAGTACTGCCCCTTGGACAGTGCGGCGCTCCCTCAGTACTGCCCCTCCAAAAGTGCAGCACTCCCGCAGTATTGTCCCTCTGTCAGAGCAGCGCTCCCTCAGCACTGCCCCTCTGATGGTGCGGCGCTCCCTCAGTACTGCCCCTCTGACCGTGCTGCCATCCCTCAGCACCGCCACTCCGATAGTGCAGCACTCCCTCAGTACTGACCCTCCGACAGTGCGGCTCTCCCTCAGTGCTGCCTCTCTGACACTGCAGCACTCTCTCAGTACTGCCCCTCTGACAGTGCAGCACTCTCTCAGTACTGCCTCTCTGACAGCGCAGCACTCCCTCAGTCTTGACCCTCCGACAGTGCGGCGTTCCCTCTGTACTAACCCTCCAACAGTGCAGCGCTCCCTCGGTACCGACCCTCCGACAGTGCAGCACTCCCTCAGTACTGCCCCTCCGACAGTGCATCGCTCCCTCAGTACCTCCACTCCGACAGTGCAGCACTCCCTCTGTACTGCCCCTCTGACAGTCCAGCGCTCCCTCGGTACCGACCCTCCGACAGTGCAGCATTCCCTCAGTACTGCCCCTCCGACAGTTCAGCACACCCTCAGTACATCCCCTCTGACAGTGCAGCACTCCCTCAGTATTGCCTCTCTGACAGTCCAGCTTTCCCTCCGTACTGCACCTCTGACATTGCAGCGCTCCCTCAGTACTGCCCCTCTGACAGTGCAGCGCTCCCTCATTACTGCCCCTCTGACAGTCCAGCGCTCCCTCCGTATTGCCCCTCTGACAGTGCAGCACTCCCTCAGTACCGCCCCTCCGACAGTGCAGCGCCCTCTATGTACCGCCCCTCCGACAGTGCAGCGCTCCCTCCGTACTGCCCCTTAGACAGTGCAGTACTCCCTCAGTACAGCCCCTCTGACAGTGCAGCACTCCCTCAGTACTGCCCTTCTGACAGTGCAGCGCTCCCTCATTACTGCCCCTCTGACAGTTCAGCGCTCCATCCGTATTGCCCCTCTGACAGTGCAGCACTCCCTCAGTACCGCCCCTCCGACAGTGCAGCGCCCTCTATGTACCGCCCCTCCGATAGTGCAGCGCTCCCTCCGTACTGCCCCTTAGACAGTGCAGCACTCCCTCAGTACTGCCCCTCTGACAGTTCAGCGCCCCTCAGTACCGCCCCTCTGTTAGTGCAGCTCTCCCTCAGTATTGCTCCTCCGACAGTGCAGCATTCCCTCAGTACTGCCCCTCTGACAGTGCGGCGCTCCCTCAGTACTGCCCCTCCGACAGTGCAGCTCTCCCTCAGTACTGCCCCTCCGACAGTGCGGTGCTCATTCAGTACTGACCTTCCAACAGTGCAGCACTCCCTCAGTACTGTCCCTCTGACAGTGCAGCGTTCCCTGAGTACTGCCCTTCCGACAGTGCAGCACCCCCTCAGTACTGCCCCTCTCACAGTGCAGCGCTCCCTCAGTACTGCCCCTCCGACAGTGCTGCACTCCCTCGGTACTGCCCCTCCAACAGTGCGGCGTTCCCGCAGTACTGCCTCTCTGACAGTGTAGCACTCCCTCAGTACTGCCCCTCCGATAGTGCAGCACTCCCTCAGTACCGCCCCTCCGTTAGTGCAGCACTCCCTCAGTACTGCCCCTCCGACAGTGCAGGGCTCCCTCTGTACTGCCCCTCTGACCGTGCAGCGCAACCTCAGTACTGTCCTTTCCGATAGTGCAGCGCTCCCTCTGTACTTCCCCTCTGACAGTCCAGCGCTCCCTCAGTCCTGCCCCTCCGATAGGGCAGGACTCCCTCAGAACTGCCCCTCCGACAGTGCGGAGCTCCCTCAGTACTGCCCCTCCGACAGTGCAGCTCTCCCTCAGTACTGCCCATCCGACAATGCGGCGCTCCCTCAATAATGCCCCTCTGACAGTGCGGCGCTCCCTCAGTACTGCCCCTCTGAATGTGCAGCGCTCCCTGAGTACTGCCCCTCCGACAGTGCAGCACTCTCTCAGTACTGTCACTCCAACACTGCAGCACTCCCTCAGTACTGCCCCTCTGACAGTGCAGCGCTCCCTCAGTACTGCCCCTCCGATAGTGCAGTGCTCCCTCAGTATCGCCCCTCCGACAGTGCAGCACTCACTCAGTACTGCCCCTCCGACAGTGCAGTGCTCCCTCAGTGCTGACCCTCTGACCGTGCAGCACTCCCTCAGTACCGCCCCTCCGATAGTGCATCACTTCCTCGGTACAACGCCTCTGACAGTGCGGTGCTCCCTCAGTACTGACCCTCCGACAGTAGGCGCTCCCTCAATAATGCCCCTCTCACAGAGTGGTGCTCCCTCAGTACTCCCCCTCCGACAGTGCAGCGCTCACTCCATACAGCCTCTCCGACAGTGCGGCGCTCCATCAGTAGTGCCCCTCCGACAGTGCAGCACTCCCTCAGTACTGCCCCTTTGACAGTGCAGCACTCCCTGAGTACTGCCCCTCCTACAGTGCAGCACCCCCTCAGTTTGCCCCTCTGACAGTGCAGCCATCGCTCAGCATCGCCCCTCCGATAGTGCAGCACTCCCTCAGTACTGCCCCTCCGACAGTGCGGCGCTCCCTCTGTACTGACCCTCCGATAGTGCAGCACTCCCTCAGTACCGCCCCTCTGACCTTGCAGCTCTCCCTCAGTATTGCCCCTCCGACAGTGCAGCGCTCCCTCAGTACTTCCCCTCTGACATTGCAGCTCTCCCTCAGTACTGCCCCTCCGACAGTGCGGCGGTCCCTTTGTACTGCCCCTCTGACAGTGTAACGCTCCCTCAGTACTGCCCCTCCGACAGTGCAGCACTCCCTCAGAACTGCCCCTCCGCAAGTGCGGCGCTCCCTCAGTACTGCCCCTCCGACAGTGCAGCACTCCCTCAGTACCGCCCCTCCGATAGTGCAGCACTCCCTCAGTACTGCCCCTCCGACAGTGCAGGGCCCCCTCATTACTGCCCCTCTGACCGTGCAGCACTCACTCAGTACCGCCCCTCCGACAGTGCAGGACTCCCTCAGTACTGCCCCTCCAAAAGTGCAGCACTCCCTCACTACTGTCCCTCTGACAGTGCAGCGCTCCCTCAGCACTTCCCCTCCGACAGGGCAGCGCTCCCTCAGTACTGCCTCTCTGACAGTGCAGCACTCCCTCAGTCTTGCCCCTCCGACAGTGCGGCGTTCCCTCAGTAGTGCCCCTCCGACACTGCGGCGCTCCCTCAGTACAGCCCCTCCGACAGTGCAGCGCTCCCTCAGTACTGCCTCTCTGACAGTGCAGCACTCCCTCAGTCTTGACCCTCCGACAGTGCGGCGTTCCCTCTGTACTAACCCTCCAACAGTGCAGCGCTCCCTCGGTACCGACCCTCCGACAGTGCAGCACTCCCTCAGTACTGCCCCTCTGACAGTGCGGCCCTCCCTCAGTACTGCCCCTCCGACTGTGCAGCGCTCCTTCAGTACTGCCCCTCCGACTGTGCAGCGCTCCCTCAGTACTGCCCCTCCGACAGTGGTGCACTCCCTCAGTACTGCCCCTCTGACATTGCAGCGCTCCCTCAGTGCTTCCCCTCTGACAGTGCGGCTCTCCCTCAGTACTGCCCCTCGGACAGTGCGGCGCTCCCTCAGTACTGCCCCTCCAAAAGTGCAGCACTCCCTCAGTACTGCCCCTCCGACAGTGCAGTGCTCCCTCAGTACTGCCTCTCTGACTGTGCAGCCCTCCCTCAGTCTTGCCCCTCCGACAGTGCTGCGCTCCCTCAGTACAGCCCCTCCGACATTGCAGCGCTCCCTCAGTACTGCTCCTCCAAAAGTGCAGCGTTCCCTCAAAACTGACCCTCCGACAGTGCAGCACTCCGTCACTACTGCCCCTCCGACAGTGCAGCGCTCCCTCAGTACTTCCCCACTGTCAGTGCGGCGCTCCCTCAGTACTGCCCCTCCCAAAGTGCGGCCCTTCCTCAGTACTGCCCCTCCGACAGTTCAGCACTCCCTCAGTACATCCCCTCTGACAGTGCAGCACTCCCTCAGAATTGCCTCTCTGACAGTGCAGCGCTCCCTCAGTACTGCCCCTCTGACAGTGCGGCACTCCATCAGTACTGCCCCTCTGACAGTGCGGCGCTCCCTCCTTACTGCACCTCTGAAAGTGCAGCGCTCCCTCAGTACTGCCCCTCTGACAGTCCAGCGCTCCCTCAGTACCGCCCCTCCGACAGTGCAGCGCTCACTCCATACTGCCTCTCTGACAGTCCAGCGCTCCCTCCGTACTGCCCCTCTGACAGTGCAGCACTCCCTCGGTACCGCCCCTCCGACAGTTCAGCACCCTCTCAGTACCGCCCCTCTGACAGTTCAGCGCCCCTCAGAACCGCCCCTCTGACAGTGCAGCACTCCCTCAGTACTGCCTCTCTGACAGACCAGCACTCCCTCAGTCCTGCCCCTCCAACAGTCCAGCGCTCCCTCAGTACTGCCCCTCTGACTGTGCGGCCCTCCCTCAGTACTGCCCTCCGACTGTGCAGCGCTCCTTCAGTACTGCCCCTCCGACTGTGCAGCGCTCCCTCAGTACTGCCCCTCCGACAGTGCTGCACTCCCTCGGTACTGCACTTCCAACAGTGCAGCACTCCCTCAGTACTGCCCCTCTGACATTGCAGCGCTCCCTCAGTGCTTCCCCTCTGACAGTGCGGCTCTCCCTCGTACTGCCCCTCGGACAGTGCGGCGCTCCCTCAGTACTGCCCCTCCAAACGTGCAGCACTCCCTCAGTACTGCCCCTCCGACAGTGCAGTGATCCCTCAGTACTGCCTCTCTGACTGTGCAGCCCTCCCTCAGTCTTGCCCCTCCGACAGTGCTGCGCTCCCTCAGTACAGCCCCTCCGACATTGCAGCGCTCCCTCAGTACTGCTCCTCCAAAAGTGCAGCGTTCCCTCAAAACTGACCCTCCGACAGTGCAGCACTCCGTCACTACTGCCCCTCCGACAGTGCAGCGCTCCCTCAGTACTGCCCCTCTGACAGTGCGGCACTCCATCAGTACTGCCCCTCTGACAGTGCGGCGCTCCCTCCGTACTGCACCTCTGAAAGTGCAGCGCTCCCTCAGTACTGCCCCTCTGACAGTCCAGCGCTCCCTCAGTACCGCCCCTCCGACAGTGCAGCGCTCACTCCATACTGCCTCTCTGACAGTCCAGCGCTCCCTCCGTACTGCCCCTCTGACATTGCAGCACTCCTTCGGTACCGCCCCTCCGACAGTTCAGCGCCCTCTCAGTACCGCCCCTCTGACAGTTCAGCGCCCCTCAGAACTGCCCCTCTGACAGTGCAGCACTCCCTCAGTACTGCCTCTCTGACAGACCAGCACTCCCTCAGTCCTGCCCCTCCAACAGTTCAGCACTCCCTCAGTACATCCCCTCTGACAGTCCAGCACTCCCTCAGTACAGCCCCTCCAACAGTGCAGCGCTCCCTCAGTTCTGCCCCTCTGACAGTCCAGCGCTCCCTCGGTACCGATCCTCCGACAGTGCAGCACTCCCTCAGTAGCTCCCCTCTGACAGTGCGGCTCTCCCTCAGTACTGCCCCTTGGACAGTGCGGCGCTCCCTCAGTACTGCCCCTCCAAAAGTGCAGCACTCCCGCAGTATTGTCCCTCTGTCAGAGCAGCGCTCCCTCAGCACTGCCCCTCTGATGGTGCGGCGCTCCCTCAGTACTGCCCCTCTGACCGTGCTGCCATCCCTCAGCACCGCCACTCCGATAGTGCAGCACTCCCTCAGTACTGCCCCTCCGACAGTGCGGCCCTTCCTCAGTACTGCCCCTCCGACAGTTCAGCACTCCCTCAGTACATCCCCTCTGACAGTGCAGCACTCCCTCAGAATTGCCTCTCTGACAGTGCAGCGCTCCCTCAGTACTGCCCCTCTGACAGTGCGGCACTCCATCAGTACTGCCCCTCTGACAGTGCGGCGCTCCCTCCTTACTGCACCTCTGAAAGTGCAGCGCTCCCTCAGTACTGCCCCTCTGACAGTCCAGCGCTCCCTCAGTACCGCCCCTCCGACAGTGCAGCGCTCACTCCATACTGCCTCTCTGACAGTCCAGCGCTCCCTCCGTACTGCCCCTCTGACAGTGCAGCACTCCCTCGGTACCGCCCCTCCGACAGTTCAGCGCCCTCTCAGTACCGCCCCTCTGACAGTTCAGCGCCCCTCAGAACCGCCCCTCTGACAGTGCAGCACTCCCTCAGTACTGCCTCTCTGACAGACCAGCACTCCCTCAGTCCTGCCCCTCCAACAGTCCAGCGCTCCCTCAGTACTGCCCCTCTGACTGTGCGGCCCTCCCTCAGTACTGCCCTCCGACTGTGCAGCGCTCCTTCAGTACTGCCCCTCCGACTGTGCAGCGCTCCCTCAGTACTGCCCCTCCGACAGTGCTGCACTCCCTCGGTACTGCACTTCCAACAGTGCAGCACTCCCTCAGTACTGCCCCTCTGACATTGCAGCGCTCCCTCAGTGCTTCCCCTCTGACAGTGCGGCTCTCCCTCGTACTGCCCCTCGGACAGTGCCGCGCTCCCTCAGTACTGCCCCTCCAAACGTGCAGCACTCCCTCAGTACTGCCCCTCCGACAGTGCAGTGATCCCTCAGTACTGCCTCTCTGACTGTGCAGCCCTCCCTCAGTCTTGCCCCTCCGACAGTGCTGCGCTCCCTCAGTACAGCCCCTCCGACATTGCAGCGCTCCCTCAGTACTGCTCCTCCAAAAGTGCAGCGTTCCCTCAAAACTGACCCTCCGACAGTGCAGCACTCCGTCACTACTGCCCCTCCGACAGTGCAGCGCTCCCTCAGTACTGCCCCTCTGACAGTGCGGCACTCCATCAGTACTGCCCCTCTGACAGTGCGGCGCTCCCTCCGTACTGCACCTCTGAAAGTGCAGCGCTCCCTCAGTACTGCCCCTCTGACAGTCCAGCGCTCCCTCAGTACCGCCCCTCCGACAGTGCAGCGCTCACTCCATACTGCCTCTCTGACAGTCCAGCGCTCCCTCCGTACTGCCCCTCTGACATTGCAGCACTCCTTCGGTACCGCCCCTCCGACAGTTCAGCGCCCTCTCAGTACCGCCCCTCTGACAGTTCAGCGCCCCTCAGAACTGCCCCTCTGACAGTGCAGCACTCCCTCAGTACTGCCTCTCTGACAGACCAGCACTCCCTCAGTCCTGCCCCTCCAACAGTTCAGCACTCCCTCAGTACATCCCCTCTGACAGTCCAGCACTCCGACAGTACAGCCCCTCCAACAGTGCAGCGCTCCCTCAGTTCTGCCCCTCTGACAGTCCAGCGCTCCCTCGGTACCGATCCTCCGACAGTGCAGCGCTCCCTCAGTAGCTCCCCTCTGACAGTGCGGCTCTCCCTCAGTACTGCCCCTTGGACAGTGCGGCGCTCCCTCAGTACTGCCCCTCCAAAAGTGCAGCACTCCCGCATTATTGTCCCTCTGTCAGAGCAGCGCTCCCTCAGCACTGCCCCTCTGATGATGCGGCGCTCCCTCAGTACTGCCCCTCTGACCGTGCTGCCATCCCTCAGCACCGCCACTCCGATAGTGCAGCACTCCCTCAGTACTGACCCTCCGACAGTGCGGCTCTCCCTCAGTGCTGCCTCTCTGACACTGCAGCACTCTCACAGTACTGCCCCTCTGACAGTGCAGCACTCTCTCAGTACTGCCTCTCTGACAGCGCAGCACTCCCTCAGTCTTGACCCTCCGACAGTGCGGCGTTCCCTCTGTACTAACCCTCCAACAGTGCAGCGCTCCCTCGGTACCGACCCTCCGACAGTGCAGCACTCCCTCAGTACTGCCCCTCCGACAGTGCATCGCTCCCTCAGTACTTCCACTCCGACAGTGCAGCACTCCCTCTGTACTGCCCCTCTGACAGTCCAGCGCTCCCTCGGTACCGACCCTCCGACAGTGCAGCATTCCCTCAGTACTGCCCCTCCGACAGTTCAGCACACCCTCAGTACATCCCCTCTGACAGTGCAGCACTCCCTCAGTATTGCCTCTCTGACAGTCCAGCTTTCCCTCCGTACTGCACCTCTGACATTGCAGCGCTCCCTCAGTACTGCCCCTCTGACAGTGCATCGCTCCCTCAGTACTTCCACTCCGACAGTGCAGCACTCCCTCTGTACTGCCCCTCTGACAGTCCAGCGCTCCCTCGGTACCGATCCTCCGACAGTGCAGCGCTCCCTCAGTAGCTCCCCTCTGACAGTGCGGCTCTCCCTCAGTACTGCCCCTTGGACAGTGCGGCGCTCCCTCAGTACTGCCCCTCCAAAAGTGCAGCACTCCCGCAGTATTGTCCCTCTGTCAGAGCAGCGCTCCCTCAGCACTGCCCCTCTGATGGAGCGGCGCTCCCTCAGTACTGCCCCTCTGACCGTGCTGCCATCCCTCAGCACCGCCACTCCGATAGTGCAGCACTCCCTCAGTACTGACCCTCCGACAGTGCGGCTCTCCCTCAGTGCTGCCTCTCTGACACTGCAGCACTCTCACAGTACTGCCCCTCTGACAGTGCAGCACTCTCTCAGTACTGCCTCTCTGACAGCGCAGCACTCCCTCAGTCTTGACCCTCCGACAGTGCGGCGTTCCCTCTGTACTAACCCTCCAACAGTGCAGCGCTCCCTCGGTACCGACCCTCCGACAGTGCAGCACTCCCTTAGTACTGCCCCTCCGACAGTGCATCGCTCCCTCAGTACTTCCACTCCGACAGTGCAGCACTCCCTCTGTACTGCCCCTCTGACAGTCCAGCGCTCCCTCGGTACCGACCCTCCGACAGTGCAGCATTCCCTCAGTACTGCCCCTCCGACAGTTCAGCACACCCTCAGTACATCCCCTCTGACAGTGCAGCACTCCCTCAGTATTGCCTCTCTGACAGTCCAGCTTTCCCTCCGTACTGCACCTCTGACATTGCAGCGCTCCCTCAGTACTGCCCCTCTGACAGTGCAGCGCTCCCTCGTTACTGCCCCTCTGACAGTCCAGCGCTCCCTCCGTATTGCCCCTCTGACAGTGCAGCACTCCCTCAGTACCGCCCCTCCGACAGTGCAGCGCCCTCTATGTACCGCCCCTCCGACAGTGCAGCGCTCCCTCCGTACTGCCCCTTAGACAGTGCAGTACTCCCTCAGTACAGCCCCTCTGACAGTGCAGCACTCCCTCAGTACTGCCCTTCTGACAGTGCAGCGCTCCCTCATTACTGCCCCTCTGACAGTTCAGCGCTCCATCCGTATTGCCCCTCTGACAGTGCAGCACTCCCTCAGTACCGCCCCTCCGACAGTGCAGCGCCCTCTATGTACCGCCCCTCCGATAGTGCAGCGCTCCCTCCGTACTGCCCCTTAGACAGTGCAGCACTCCCTCAGTACAGCCCCTCTGACAGTCCAGCGCTCCCTCTGTACTAACCCTCCAACAGTGCAGCGCTCCCTCGGTACCGACCCTCCGACAGTGCAGCACTCCCTTAGTACTGCCCCTCCGACAGTGCATCGCTCCCTCAGTACTTCCACTCCGACAGTGCAGCACTCCCTCTGTACTGCCCCTCTGACAGTCCAGCGCTCCCTCGGTACCGACCCTCCGACAGTGCAGCATTCCCTCAGTACTGCCCCTCCGACAGTTCAGCACACCCTCAGTACATCCCCTCTGACAGTGCAGCACTCCCTCAGTATTGCCTCTCTGACAGTCCAGCTTTCCCTCCGTACTGCACCTCTGACATTGCAGCGCTCCCTCAGTACTGCCCCTCTGACAGTGCAGCGCTCCCTCGTTACTGCCCCTCTGACAGTCCAGCGCTCCCTCCGTATTGCCCCTCTGACAGTGCAGCACTCCCTCAGTACCGCCCCTCCGACAGTGCAGCGCCCTCTATGTACCGCCCCTCCGACAGTGCAGCGCTCCCTCCGTACTGCCCCTTAGACAGTGCAGTACTCCCTCAGTACAGCCCCTCTGACAGTGCAGCACTCCCTCAGTACTGCCCTTCTGACAGTGCAGCGCTCCCTCATTACTGCCCCTCTGACAGTTCAGCGCTCCATCCGTATTGCCCCTCTGACAGTGCAGCACTCCCTCAGTACCGCCCCTCCGACAGTGCAGCGCCCTCTATGTACCGCCCCTCCGATAGTGCAGCGCTCCCTCCGTACTGCCCCTTAGACAGTGCAGCACTCCCTCAGTACAGCCCCTCTGACAGTGCAGCACTCCCTCAGTACTGCCCCTCTGACAGTTCAGCGCCCCTCAGTACCGCCCCTCTGATAGTGCAGCTCTCCCTCAGTATTGCTCCTCCGACAGTGCAGCATTCCCTCAGTACTGCCCCTCTGACAGTGCGGCGCTCCCTCAGTACTGCCCCTCCGACAGTGCAGCTCTCCCTCAGTACTGCCCCTCCGACAGTGCGGTGCTCATTCAGTACTGACCTTCCAACAGTGCAGCACTCCCTCAGTACTGTCCCTCTGACAGTGCAGCGTTCCCTGAGTACTGCCCTTCCGACAGTGCAGCACCCCCTCAGTACTGCCCCTCTCACAGTGCAGCGCTCCCTCAGTACTGCCCCTCCGACAGTGCTGCACTCCCTCGGTACTGCCCCTCCAACAGTGCGGCGTTCCCGCAGTACTGCCTCTCTGACAGTGTAGCACTCCCTCAGTACTGCCCCTCCGATAGTGCAGCACTCCCTCAGTACCGCCCCTCCGTTAGTGCAGCACTCCCTCAGTACTGCCCCTCCGACAGTGCAGGGCTCCCTCTGTACTGCCCCTCTGACCGTGCAGCGCAACCTCAGTACTGTCCTTTCCGATAGTGCAGCGCTCCCTCTGTACTTCCCCTCTGACAGTCCAGCGCTCCCTCAGTCCTGCCCCTCCGATAGGGCAGGACTCCCTCAGAACTGCCCCTCCGACAGTGCGGAGCTCCCTCAGTACTGCCCCTCCGACAGTGCAGCTCTCCCTCAGTACTGCCCATCCGACAATGCGGCGCTCCCTCAATAATGCCCCTCTGACAGTGCGGCGCTCCCTCCTTACTGCACCTCTGAAAGTGCAGCGCTCCCTCAGTACTGCCCCTCTGACAGTCCAGCGCTCCCTCAGTACCGCCCCTCCGACAGTGCAGCGCTCACTCCATACTGCCTCTCTGACAGTCCAGCGCTCCCTCCGTACTGCCCCTCTGACAGTGCAGCACTCCCTCGGTACCGCCCCTCCGACAGTTCAGCGCCCTCTCAGTACCGCCCCTCTGACAGTTCAGCGCCCCTCAGAACCGCCCCTCTGACAGTGCAGCACTCCCTCAGTACTGCCTCTCTGACAGACCAGCACTCCCTCAGTCCTGCCCCTCCAACAGTCCAGCGCTCCCTCAGTACTGCCCCTCTGACTGTGCGGCCCTCCCTCAGTACTGCCCTCCGACTGTGCAGCGCTCCTTCAGTACTGCCCCTCCGACTGTGCAGCGCTCCCTCAGTACTGCCCCTCCGACAGTGCTGCACTCCCTCGGTACTGCACTTCCAACAGTGCAGCACTCCCTCAGTACTGCCCCTCTGACATTGCAGCGCTCCCTCAGTGCTTCCCCTCTGACAGTGCGGCTCTCCCTCGTACTGCCCCTCGGACAGTGCGGCGCTCCCTCAGTACTGCCCCTCCAAACGTGCAGCACTCCCTCAGTACTGCCCCTCCGACAGTGCAGTGATCCCTCAGTACTGCCTCTCTGACTGTGCAGCCCTCCCTCAGTCTTGCCCCTCCGACAGTGCTGCGCTCCCTCAGTACAGCCCCTCCGACATTGCAGCGCTCCCTCAGTACTGCGCCTCCAAAAGTGCAGCGTTCCCTCAAAACTGACCCTCCGACAGTGCAGCACTCCGTCACTACTGCCCCTCCGACAGTGCAGCGCTCCCTCAGTACTGCCCCTCCGACAGTGCTGCACTCCCTCGGTACTGCACTTCCAACAGTGCAGCACTCCCTCAGTACTGCCCCTCTGACATTGCAGCGCTCCCTCAGTGCTTCCCCTCTGACAGTGCGGCTCTCCCTCGTACTGCCCCTCGGACAGTGCGGCGCTCCCTCAGTACTGCCCCTCCAAACGTGCAGCACTCCCTCAGTACTGCCCCTCCGACAGTGCAGTGATCCCTCAGTACTGCCTCTCTGACTGTGCAGCCCTCCCTCAGTCTTGCCCCTCCGACAGTGCTGCGCTCCCTCAGTACAGCCCCTCCGACATTGCAGCGCTCCCTCAGTACTGCGCCTCCAAAAGTGCAGCGTTCCCTCAAAACTGACCCTCCGACAGTGCAGCACTCCGTCACTACTGCCCCTCCGACAGTGCAGCGCTCCCTCAGTACTGCCCCTCTGACAGTGCGGCACTCCATCAGTACTGCCCCTCCGACAGTGCAGCGCTCCCTCAGTACTTCCCCTCTGACATTGCAGCTCTCCCTCAGTACTGCCCCTCCGACAGTGCGGCGCTCCCTCTGTACTGACCCTCCGATAGTGCAGCACTCCCTCAGTACCGCCCCTCTGACCTTGCAGCTCTCCCTCAGTATTGCCCCTCCGACAGTGCAGCGCTCCCTCAGTACTTCCCCTCTGACATTGCAGCTCTCCCTCAGTACTGCCCCTCCGACAGTGCGGCGCTCCCTTTGTACTGCCGCTCTGGCAGTGTAACGCTCCCTCAGTACTGCCCCTCCGACAGTGCAGCACTCCCTCAGAACTGCCCCTCCGCAAGTGCGGCGCTCCCTCAGTACTGCCCCTCCGACAGTGCAGCACTCCCTCAGTACTGCCCCTCCGACAGTGCAGGGCCCCCTCATTACTGCCCCTCTGACCGTGCAGCACTCACTCAGTACCGCCCCTCCGACAGTGCAGGACTCCCTCAGTACTGCCCCTCCAAAAGTGCAGCACTCCCTCAGTACTGTCCCTCTGACAGTGCAGCGCTCCCTCAGCACTTCCCCTCCGACAGGGCAGCGCTCCCTCAGTACTGCCTCTCTGACAGTGCAGCACTCCCTCAGTCTTGCCCCTCCGACAGTGCGGCGTTCCCTCAGTAGTGCCCCTCCGACACTGCGGCGCTCCCTCAGTACAGCCCCTCCGACAGTGCAGCGCTCCCTCAGTACTGCCTCTCTGACAGTGCAGCACTCCCTCAGTCTTGACCCTCCGACAGTGCGGCGTTCCCTCTGTACTAACCCTCCAACAGTGCAGCGCTCCCTCGGTACCGACCCTCCGACAGTGCAGCACTCCCTCAGTACTGCCCCTCTGACAGTGCGGCCCTCCCTCAGTACTGCCCCTCCGACTGTGCAGCGCTCCTTCAGTACTGCCCCTCCGACTGTGCAGCGCTCCCTCAGTACTGCCCCTCCGACAGTGGTGCACTCCCTCAGTACTGCCCCTCTGACATTGCAGCGCTCCCTCAGTGCTTCCCCTCTGACAGTGCGGCTCTCCCTCAGTACTGCCCCTCGGACAGTGCGGCGCTCCCTCAGTACTGCCCCTCCAAAAGTGCAGCACTCCCTCAGTACTGCCCCTCCGACAGTGCAGTGCTCCCTCAGTACTGCCTCTCTGACTGTGCAGCCCTCCCTCAGTCTTGCCCCTCCGACAGTGCTGCGCTCCCTCAGTACAGCCCCTCCGACATTGCAGCGCTCCCTCAGTACTGCTCCTCCAAAAGTGCAGCGTTCCCTCAAAACTGACCCTCCGACAGTGCAGCACTCCGTCACTACTGCCCCTCCGACAGTGCAGCGCTCCCTCAGTACTTCCCCACTGTCAGTGCGGCGCTCCCTCAGTACTGCCCCTCCCAAAGTGCGGCCCTTCCTCAGTACTGCCCCTCCGACAGTTCAGCACTCCCTCAGTACATCCCCTCTGACAGTGCAGCACTCCCTCAGAATTGCCTCTCTGACAGTGCAGCGCTCCCTCAGTACTGCCCCTCTGACAGTGCGGCACTCCATCAGTACTGCCCCTCTGAAAGTGCGGCGCTCCCTCCTTACTGCACCTCTGAAAGTGCAGCGCTCCCTCAGTACTGCCCCTCTGACAGTCCAGCGCTCCCTCAGTACCGCCCCTCCGACAGTGCAGCGCTCACTCCATACTGCCTCTCTGACAGTCCAGCGCTCCCTCCGTACTGCCCCTCTGACAGTGCAGCACTCCCTCGGTACCGCCCCTCCGACAGTTCAGCGCCCTCTCAGTACCGCCCCTCTGACAGTTCAGCGCCCCTCAGAACCGCCCCTCTGACAGTGCAGCACTCCCTCAGTACTGCCTCTCTGACAGACCAGCACTCCCTCAGTCCTGCCCCTCCAACAGTCCAGCGCTCCCTCAGTACTGCCCCTCTGACTGTGCGGCCCTCCCTCAGTACTGCCCTCCGACTGTGCAGCGCTCCTTCAGTACTGCCCCTCCGACTGTGCAGCGCTCCCTCAGTACTGCCCCTCCGACAGTGCTGCACTCCCTCGGTACTGCACTTCCAACAGTGCAGCACTCCCTCAGTACTGCCCCTCTGACATTGCAGCGCTCCCTCAGTGCTTCCCCTCTGACAGTGCGGCTCTCCCTCGTACTGCCCCTCGGACAGTGCGGCGCTCCCTCAGTACTGCCCCTCCAAACGTGCAGCACTCCCTCAGTACTGCCCCTCCGACAGTGCAGTGATCCCTCAGTACTGCCTCTCTGACTGTGCAGCCCTCCCTCAGTCTTGCCCCTCCGACAGTGCTGCGCTCCCTCAGTACAGCCCCTCCGACATTGCAGCGCTCCCTCAGTACTGCTCCTCCAAAAGTGCAGCGTTCCCTCAAAACTGACCCTCCGACAGTGCAGCACTCCGTCACTACTGCCCCTCCGACAGTGCAGCGCTCCCTCAGTACTGCCCCTCTGACAGTGCGGCACTCCATCAGTACTGCCCCTCTGACAGTGCGGCGCTCCCTCCGTACTGCACCTCTGAAAGTGCAGCGCTCCCTCAGTACTGCCCCTCTGACAGTCCAGCGCTCCCTCAGTACCGCCCCTCCGACAGTGCAGCGCTCACTCCATACTGCCTCTCTGACAGTCCAGCGCTCCCTCCGTACTGCCCCTCTGACATTGCAGCACTCCTTCGGTACCGCCCCTCCGACAGTTCAGCGCCCTCTCAGTACCGCCCCTCTGACAGTTCAGCGCCCCTCAGAACTGCCCCTCTGACAGTGCAGCACTCCCTCAGTACTGCCTCTCTGACAGACCAGCACTCCCTCAGTCCTGCCCCTCCAACAGTTCAGCACTCCCTCAGTACATCCCCTCTGACAGTCCAGCACTCCCTCAGTACAGCCCCTCCAACAGTGCAGCGCTCCCTCAGTTCTGCCCCTCTGACAGTCCAGCGCTCCCTCGGTACCGATCCTCCGACAGTGCAGCGCTCCCTCAGTAGCTCCCCTCTGACAGTGCGGCTCTCCCTCAGTACTGCCCCTTGGACAGTGCGGCGCTCCCTCAGTACTGCCCCTCCAAAAGTGCAGCACTCCCGCAGTATTGTCCCTCTGTCAGAGCAGCGCTCCCTCAGCACTGCCCCTCTGATGGTGCGGCGCTCCCTCAGTACTGCCCCTCTGACCGTGCTGCCATCCCTCAGCACCGCCACTCCGATAGTGCAGCACTCCCTCAGTACTGACCCTCCGACAGTGCGGCTCTCCCTCAGTGCTGCCTCTCTGACACTGCAGCACTCTCACAGTACTGCCCCTCTGACAGTGCAGCACTCTCTCAGTACTGCCTCTCTGACAGCGCAGCACTCCCTCAGTCTTGACCCTCCGACAGTGCGGCGTTCCCTCTGTACTAACCCTCCAACAGTGCAGCGCTCCCTCGGTACCGACCCTCCGACAGTGCAGCACTCCCTCAGTACTGCCCCTCCGACAGTGCATCGCTCCCTCAGTACTTCCACTCCGACAGTGCAGCACTCCCTCTGTACTGCCCTTCTGACAGTCCAGCGCTCCCTCGGTACCGACCCTCCGACAGTGCAGCATTCCCTCAGTACTGCCCCTCCGACAGTTCAGCACACCCTCAGTACATCCCCTCTGACAGTGCAGCACTCCCTCAGTATTGCCTCTCTGACAGTCCAGCTTTCCCTCCGTACTGCACCTCTGACATTGCAGCGCTCCCTCAGTACTGCCCCTCTGACAGTGCAGCGCTCCCTCATTACTGCCCCTCTGACAGTCCAGCGCTCCCTCCGTATTGCCCCTCTGACAGTGCAGCACTCCCTCAGTACCGCCCCTCCGACAGTGCAGCGCCCTCTATGTACCGCCCCTCCGACAGTGCAGCGCTCCCTCCGTACTGCCCCTTAGACAGTGCAGTACTCCCTCAGTACAGCCCCTCTGACAGTGCAGCACTCCCTCAGTACTGCCCTTCTGACAGTGCAGCGCTCCCTCATTACTGCCCCTCTGACAGTTCAGCGCTCCATCCGTATTGCCCCTCTGACAGTGCAGCACTCCCTCAGTACCGCCCCTCCGACAGTGCAGCGCCCTCTATGTACCGCCCCTCCGATAGTGCAGCGCTCCCTCCGTACTGCCCCTTAGACAGTGCAGCACTCCCTCAGTACAGCCCCTCTGACAGTGCGGCACTCCCTCAGTACTGCCCCTCTGACAGTTCAGCGCCCCTCAGTACCGCCCCTCTGATAGTGCAGCTCTCCCTCAGTATTGCTCCTCCGACAGTGCAGCATTCCCTCAGTACTGCCCCTCTGACAGTGCGGCGCTCCCTCAGTACTGCCCCTCCGACAGTGCAGCTCTCCCTCAGTACTGCCCCTCCGACAGTGCGGTGCTCATTCAGTACTGACCTTCCAACAGTGCAGCACTCCCTCAGTACTGTCCCTCTGACAGTGCAGCGTTCCCTGAGTACTGCCCTTCCGACAGTACAGCACCCCCTCAGTACTGCCCCTCTCACAGTGCAGCGCTCCCTCAGTACTGCCCCTCCGACAGTGCTGCACTCCCTCGGTACTGCCCCTCCAACAGTGCGGCGTTCCCGCAGTACTGCCTCTCTGACAGTGTAGCACTCCCTCAGTACTGCCCCTCCGATAGTGCAGCACTCCCTCAGTACCGCCCCTCCGTTAGTGCAGCACTCCCTCAGTACTGCCCCTCCGACAGTGCAGGGCTCCCTCTGTACTGCCCCTCTGACCGTGCAGCGCAACCTCAGTACTGTCCTTTCCGATAGTGCAGCGCTCCCTCTGTACTTCCCCTCTGACAGTCCAGCGCTCCCTCAGTCCTGCCCCTCCGATAGGGCAGGACTCCCTCAGAACTGCCCCTCCGACAGTGCGGAGCTCCCTCAGTACTGCCCCTCCGACAGTGCAGCTCTCCCTCAGTACTGCCCATCCGACAATGCGGCGCTCCCTCAATAATGCCCCTCTGACAGTGCGGCGCTCCCTCAGTACTGCCCCTCTGAATGTGCAGCGCTCCCTGAGTACTGCCCCTCCGACAGTGCAGCACTCTCTCAGTACTGTCACTCCAACACTGCAGCACTCCCTCAGTACTGCCCCTCTGACAGTGCAGCTCTCCCTCAGTACTGCCCATCCGACAATGCGGCGCTCCCTCAATAATGCCCCTCCGATAGTGCATCACTTCCTCGGTACAACGCCTCTGACAGTGCGGTGCTCCCTCAGTACTGACCCTCCGACAGTAGGCGCTCCCTCAATAATGCCCCTCTCACAGAGTGGTGCTCCCTCAGTACTCCCCCTCCGACAGTGCAGCGCTCACTCCATACAGCCTCTCCGACAGTGCGGCGCTCCATCAGTAGTGCCCCTCCGACAGTGCAGCACTCCCTCAGTACTGCCCCTTTGACAGTGCAGCACTCCCTGAGTACTGCCCCTCCTACAGTGCAGCACCCCCTCAGTTTGCCCCTCTGACAGTGCAGCCATCGCTCAGCAGCGCCCCTCCGAAAGTGCA
Organism: Squalus acanthias; assembly: GCA_030390025.1. Taxonomy (NCBI): domain Eukaryota; kingdom Metazoa; phylum Chordata; class Chondrichthyes; order Squaliformes; family Squalidae; genus Squalus; species Squalus acanthias. Next base: position 164,900 of record JASTWF010000409.1, read on the forward strand.
GCACTCCCTCAGTACTGCCCCTCCGACAGTGCGGCGCTCCCTCTGTACTGACCCTCCGATAGTGCAGCACTCCCTCAGTACCGCCCCTCTGACCTTGCAGCTCTCCCTCAGTATTGCCCCTCCGACAGTGCAGCGCTCCCTCAGTACTTCCCCTCTGACATTGCAGCTCTCCCTCAGTACTGCCCCTCCGACAGTGCGGCGCTCCCTTTGTACTGCCCCTCTGACAGTGTAACGCTCCCTCAGTACTGCCCCTCCGACAGTGCAGCACTCCCTCAGAACTGCCCCTCCGCAAGTGCGGCGCTCCCTCAGTACTGCCCCTCCGACAGTGCAGCACTCCCTCAGTACCGCCCCTCCGATAGTGCAGCACTCCCTCAGTACTGCCCCTCCGACAGTGCAGGGCCCCCTCATTACTGCCCCTCTGACCGTGCAGCACTCACTCAGTACCGCCCCTCCGACAGTGCAGGACTCCCTCAGTACTGCCCCTCCAAAAGTGCAGCACTCCCTCAGTACTGTCCCTCTGACAGTGCAGCGCTCCCTCAGCACTTCCCCTCCGACAGGGCAGCGCTCCCTCAGTACTGCCTCTCTGACAGTGCAACACTCCCTCAGTCTTGCCCCTCCGACAGTGCGGCGTTCCCTCAGTAGTGCCCCTCCGACACTGCGGCGCTCCCTCAGTACAGCCCCTCCGACAGTGCAGCGCTCCCTCAGTACTGCCTCTCTGACAGTGCAGCACTCCCTCAGTCTTGACCCTCCGACAGTGCGGCGTTCCCTCTGTACTAACCCTCCAACAGTGCAGCGCTCCCTCGGTACCGACCCTCCGACAGTGCAGCACTCCCTCAGTACTGCCCCTCCGACAGTGCATCGCTCCCTCAGTACTTCCACTCCGACAGTGCAGCACTCCCTCAGTACTGCCCCTCTGACAGTCCGGCGCTCACTCAGTACCGACCCTCCGTTAGTGCAGCACTCCCTCAGTACTGCCCCTCCGACAGTGCAGGGCTCCCTCAGTGCTGCCCCTCTGACCGTGCAGCGCTCCCTCAGTACTGCCCTTTCCGATAGTGCAGCGCTCCCTCTGTACTTCCCCTCTGACAGTCCAGCGCTCCCTCAGTCCTGCCCCTCCGATAGTGCAGGACTCCCTCAGAACTGCCCCTCCGACAGTGCGGCACTCCCTCAGTACTGCCCCTCCGACAGTGCAGCTCTCCCTCAGTACTGCCCATCCGACAATGCGGCACTCCCTCAATAATGCCCCTCTGACAGTGCGGCGCTCCCTCAGTACTGCCCCTCTTAATGTGCAGCGCTCCCTGAGTACTGCCCCTCCGATAGTGCAGTGCTCCCTCAGTATCGCCCCTCCGACAGTGCAGCACTCACTCAGTACTGCCCCTCCGACAGTGCAGTACTCCCTCAGTACTGACCCTCTGACCGTGCAGCACTCCCTCAGTACCGCCCCTCCGATAGTGCAGCACTTCCTCGGTACAACGCCTCTGACAGTGCGGCGCTTCCTCAGTACTGACCCTCCAACAGTAGGCGCTCCCTCAGTACTGACCCTCCGACAGGGCAGCACTCCCTCAATAATGCCCCTCTCACAGAGTGGTGCTCCCTCAGTACTCCCCCTCCGACAGTGCAGCGCTCACTCCATACAGCCTCTCCGACAGTGCAGCGCTCCATCAGTACTGCCTCTCTGACAGTGCAGCGATCCCTCAGTATTGCCCATTCTGACAGTGCATCACTCCCTCTGTACTGCCCCTCCGACAGTGCAGCACTCCCTCAGTACCGCCCCTCCGATAGTGCAGCACTCCCTTAGTACTGCCCCTCCGATAGTGCAGCACTCCCTCAGTACTGCCCCTCCGATAGTGCAGCACTCCCTCAGTACTGCCCCTCCGACAGTGCAGGGCTCCCTCAGTACTGCCCCTCTGACAGTCCAGCGCTCCTTCGGTACTGCCCCTCCAAAAGTGCAGCGCTCCCTCAGTACTGCACCTCCGACAGTGCAGCGCTTCCTCAGTTCTGCCCCTCTGACAGTGCAGCGCTCCCTCAGTACTTCACCGCCGACAGGGCGGGGCTCCATAAGTACTGCCCCTCTGATATTGCGGCGCTACCTCAGTACTGACCCTCCGACAGTGCGGCTCTCCCTCAGTACTGTCCCTCTGACCGTGCAGCCATCCCTCAGCACCGGCTCTCCGATAGTGCAGCACTCCCTCAGTACTGCCCCTCCGACAGTGCGGCTCTCCCTCAGTACTGCCCCTCCGACAGTGCAGCACCCTATCAGTTCCCCTTTATATCTTAATCACCCCATAACCTTTAAAATTCCAGGGATTACAAGCCTAGGTTGTGTAATCTCTCCTTGTCATTTAACCCTTGAAGTCCGGGTATTATTTTGGTAAACCTACACTGCACTCTCTGCAATGCCAATATAATTAAGAAGTGGCCCTAGAAATAATAGATTCATTGCTGATTATCTTCTAAAATTCTATAGACTCTGGAACAGTTCCCATGGATTGGAGGGTAGCTAATGTTACCCCACTATTCAAAAAAGGTGGTAGAGAGAAAACGGGGAATTATAGACCGGTAAGCCTGACATCGGTAGTGGGGGACATGCTAGAGTCCATTATAAAAGATGTAGTAGCAGAGCACTTGGAAAACAGTGACAGGATTGGTCAAAGTCAACATGGATTTACAAAAGGTAAATCATGCTTGACTAATCTACTGGAATCTTTTGAGGATGTAACTGGTAAAATAGATAAGGGAGAACCAGTGGATGTGGTGTATTTGGACTTTCAGAAGACTTTCGATAAGGTCCCGCATAAGAGATTAGTGTGCAAAGTTAAGGCACATGGGATTGGGGGCAGGGCACTGACTTGGCTAGAGAACTGGTTGGCAGACAGGAAGCAAAGAGTTGGAATAAACGGGTCTTTTTCCGAGTGGCAGGCAGTGACTAGTGGGGTACCGCAGGGATCGGTGCTAGGACCCCAGCTATTCACAATATCTATTAATGATCTAGACGAGGGAACTAGATGTAATATCTCCAAGTTTGCAGACGACACAAAGCTGGGTGGGCGTGTGTGCTGTGAGGAGAATGCTGAGAAACTCCAGTATGATTTGGATAGGGTGGGTGATTGGGCAGATGCATGGCAAATGCAGTACAATGTGGATAAATGCGAGGTTATCCACTTTGGTGTCAAAAACAGGAAGGCAGATTATTATCTGAATGGCAATAGATTGGGAGAAGGGGATGTGCAACGAGACCTGGGTGTCCTTGTGCACCAGTCGCTGAAGGTAAGCATGCAGGTGCAGCAGGCGGTTAAGAAGGCATATGGTATGTTGGCCTTCGTAGCGAGAGGATTCGAGTACAGGAACAAGGATGTCTTGCTGCAGTTGTACAGGGCCTTGGTGAGACCACATCTTGAGTATTGTGTGCCTTATCTGAGGAAGGATGTTCTTGCCATGGAGGGAGTGCAGCGAAAATTCACCAGACTGATACCTGGGATGGCAGGAATGACGTATGAGGAGAGATTGGATCGATTGGGCTGATACTCGCTGGAGTTTAGAAGAATGCGAGGGGATCTCATTGAAACTTATAAAATTCTAACAGGACTAGACAGACTAGATGCGGGAAGGATGTTCCTGATGGCGGGGGAGTCCAGAACCAGGGGTCACAGTCTAAGGATAAGGGGTAAGCCATTTAGGACAGAGATGAGGAGGAATTTCTTCACCCAGAGAGTGGTGAACCTGTGGAATTCTCTACCACAGAAGGCAGTTGAGGCCAACTCATTAAATATATTCAAGAAGGAGTTAGATATATTTCTTAAGGCTAAAGGGATCAAGGGATATGGGGAGAAGGCAGGGACAGGGTACTGAGTTTGGATGATCAGCCATGATCTCATTGAATGGTGGAGCAGGCTCGAGGGGCCGAATGGCCTACTCCTGCTCCTATCTTCTATGATTCTATGATATCCTTCCTAAGGTGTGGTGCCCAGAACTGCTCACATTACTCCAGGTGTGGTCTAACCAGGGCTTTGTATTGCTGCAGCATAACTTCTGCCCCTTTGTATTCTAGTCCTCTAGATTAAAGGCCAGCATTTCATTGGCCTTTTTGATTATTTTCTGTACCTGTTGATGACATTTTAATCTATGTACCTGGACCCGCCAAGTCTCTTTGGACATCCACTGTTTTTAGCTTTTCACCATTTAGAAAATACCCTGTTCGATCCTTTTTAGGTCCAAAGTGGATGACCTCACACTTTCCTACATTGCAATCCATTTGCCACCGTTTTGCCCATTCACTTAATCTATTCATTTCTCTTGGTAATTTTGTGCTTCCATCTACACTGCTTACACCTATCTTTGTGTCAAACTTGGATATGTGGCTTTCTATCCCATCATCGAAGTCGTTAATAAATACTGTGAATAGTTGAGGCCCCAACACAGATCCCTGTGGGACACCACTAGTCACATCCTGCCAATTAGAGTACCTACCCATTATCCTACTCTCTGTCTCCTGCCGCTCAGCCAATTTCCTAACCAGGTCAATAATTTGCCCTCAATTCCGTGGGCTTCTACCTTAGTTAACAGTCTCCTATGAGGGACTTTATCGAATACCTTCTGGAAGTCCATATAAATAATATCCATAGACATTCCCTGTCCACTACTTAGTCACCGCCTCAAAAAATTCAATCAGGTTCGTCAGGTATGACCGACCTTTCACAAATCCATGCTGGCTCTCTCTGATCAACTGAAAATTTGCGAGGTGTTCAGTCACCCTATCCTTCATTATAGACTCTAGTAATATCCTGACAACAGATGTTAGTTTAACTGGTCTATAATTCCCTGCTTTCCCTCTCTCACCATTCTTAAATAGCGGAGTGACATGTGCAATTTTCCAATCTAAAGGAATGGTCCTGAATCTAGAGAACTTTGGAAGATTATAGTTCGGGCATCTGCATTATTCTCACTTACTTCCTTTAAATTGCTGGTCCTGGGGATTTGTCACTCTTTAGTGCCATTATTTTCTTCATTACTGTTATTTTGCTTCTGTTAATTTTATTGAGTCCCTGTCCCTGATTCAATATTAGTTTTGCGGGGATTTCCGGCATGCAATCCTCTTCCTCTACTGTAAATACTGACGCCAAGTAATTATTCAACATGTCCGCCATTTCCTTATCATTGACAATATCACCGCTTTCAGTTTTAAAGGGCCCACATTGCTCCTGACCACCCTCTTTTTCCTAATATAATTGTAAACATGTTTGTGTTGATTTTGATATCCTTTGCAAGTTTCTTTTCATACTCGCTTTTTGTAGCTCTTACTATCTGTTTGGTCACCTTTTGTTGTCCTTTGTATCTCTCCCGGTTGCCAGGATCTTTGGTAGTTTTTTCATTTTTGAATGCTTTTTCTTTTAGTTTTATGTTGTCCCTCACCTCTTTAGTTGTCCATGGCTGTTCTTTTGGCAAGTAGAGCTCTTGCCCCTCAGGGTTATAAACTGGTTCTGTATCACCTTAAATTTGTTTTGAACATCTCCCACTGATCATCTGTCATTTTACCCATTAACAGACTTGCCCAGTTTACTGTGGACAGGCTCTGTCTCATCACATTGCAGTCGGCCTTACCTAGATCTAGAATCTTAGTAGCTGTTTTGTGTTTCTCCCTTTCGAACACAATGTTGAATTCGATCATATTATGATCGCTGTTAGATAAATGTTCACGCACCATTAGGCTGTTAACTAAATCTGGCTCGTTACTCATTATTAAATCTAATATGGCCAGCCCTCTTATTCATTTTGGACATATTGTTGCAGAAAACTATCTTGAACACACTCAAGAAATTCACTGCCTTTCTGACGTGTGCTAGTCTGCTTAGCCCAATCTATATGAAAGTTAAAGTCCCCCATTAAAACCACTCTGCCTTTACTACACGCTTGTCTAATCTCTGCATTTATACATTCTGCCACTTCACAGCTGCTACCAGGGGGCCTATACACAACTCCTCGTACAGTCTTAAATCATTTTCTATTTCTTAATTGTACCCATAAAGTCTCCACTGCCTGCTTACCTCTCGTTATATCCTCTTATCATTGAAGTGATTTGATCCTTAATCACTAAGGCTACTCCTCCCCCTCTGCCATTTTCCCTGTCTGTCCTGTAGACCTTATAACCTGGTATATTTAGTTCCCAGTCCTGACTGTCTTGCAGCCATGTCTCAGTAACGGCTACCATGTCACACCCTCCAAGTTGAATTTGCGCCTGTGGTTCATTCAATTTATTCCTTATACACCGTGTGTTTGTATAAAGAACGTTTATTTGGGCCAAACACCCTAGCCTGTCCTTCAGCGCTAATGTTTTACTCACCTGTTTCTTATTTCTCTTTCTTGATTTAATTACTTTACATCTTTTAGTTTTCCCTCTACATGTAGAGCCTAAAGCCCAATTTCTGACTATTACTTTACTCTCTCCCCTTTCGTTTGTTTTAGAATAATTATTTAGACTTCCTCTTCCACATGAGCCCTCCCCGCCCCTATTTACTAGTTTAAAGTCTTAAAGCCCTATTTTTTGGTCCTTCCCCCCTCCCCCCACCTCATCCTCTCCTGAAGGGAGAAGCTCAGTGGGGCAGGGATTGACCCTGGAGAGCTCGCTCACACTTTACCACTCTCCCAGAGATAGATCTATTGCTTTGGACGAACACTTTGCAAACCCTGCACGTCTGGACAGAGGATGAAAAGTTGGAACTTAGCCAAGTAGCTTTATCTGAGCTCGGCCTGAGTAACTGTTACTCAGAATTAACTCTGATATCACTTTAATCCGTAACTGTGACAGCTCTTTCAATTCCAAAGTTAATTCCTGTGTTCCTGTGTTATTGGTGGCTGCACTTTGCAGTCTTTTTTCTTCCAGACTCTTCTTATCTTTGGACTTACTGCTGAGAAATATCTACTTCACTGATCAGCCTCTGAAAACCATTCTGACTGAAAATGTAAAGGTGCAGTTGATAGGAACCGGTTACAATGATTTTCATGGAGCAAAAGTCACCAGCAATTCATCTTGGGTAAGTGTGCGCTCTGGCTCACTGACTGGGAGCGGGCGGGTTGGGTTGGGTTGAGAATAACATGCTTAGTGACTAGTGGCGATATTACTTGTAACCTAGTTACTGGTTGTAATAGATCTGAGGTCTCCACAATCCCCCAGGAGCCCCAGATATTGTAACTTTGACCCCAGGCTCAGCCATTCTACTTCAAGAAACTCAGAGCTTTTTAAACACCTGATCCATTCATTTTGGTCTGGGTGTTAATAGACTTTCTTTTCCACAATATTTCTCCACCATCCCCACCCATCTTCCCCCCCCCACCTCATTCTCTCCTGAAACGACACACTGTTGCTGGGGTAATGTTCTACAGGCAGTCTTCACTCCCTCACCAAGTTGGCATTCATCATCGGTGAGCCCTAACATATGGGATTGTCCTTGTAGTAGAGGGGTGGATTTCAGCCCTTCCCTCCAACCCTGCCACAACCCTAACTCATTTCCCCAATGGGAGAGAGGATTTAGTCATAGAGACATAGTCATAGATTTATACAGCACAGAAAGAGGCCCTTCGGCCCATCGTGTCCGCGCCAGCCATCAAGCCCTGTCTATTCTAATCCCATTTTCCAGCACTTGGTCCGTAGCCTTGTATGCTATGGCATTTCAAGTGCTCATCTAAATGCTTCTTGAATGTTGTGAGGGTTCCTGCCTCTACCACCCTTTCAGGCAGTGAGTTCCAGATTCCAACCACCCTCTGGGTGAAAAAGCTTTTCCTCAAATCCCCTCTAAACCTCCTGCCCCTTACCTTGAAACTATGTCCCCTGGTTATTGACCCCTCTACTAAGGAGAAAAGTTCCTTTCTATCTACCCTATCTATGCCCCTCATAATTTTGTACACCTCAATCAGGTACCCCCTCAGCCTTCTCTGCTCTAAGGAAAACAACCCCAGCCTGTCCAGTCTCTCTTCATAGCTGAAGCGCTCCAGCCCAGGTAACATCCTGGTGAATCTCCTCTGCACCCTCTCCAATGCAATCACATCCTTCCTATAGTGTGGCGACCAGAACTGCACACAGTATTCCAGCTGTGGCCTAACTAGCGTTTTGTACAGCTCCATCATAATCTCCCTGCTCTTATATTCTATTGAGAGGTCGCACAACACCAGGTTATAGTCCAACAGTTTTATTTGAAATCACAAGCTTTCGGAGCTTACTACTCCTTCGTCGGGTGAAGTAAAAAGATACAGAATCGCCAAAGCATATATAGATAGAGAACAATGCATGTGTACCTTACAATTGCAGACAACTAAATTAAATCATCCTGACTATCTGCCGAGGTGTGATAAAGTTAATCAGGTCAGCCAGGAAGGTACCACATCAAAGACATAGCAAGATACAACTGAGACAATGAGGTGGAGTCGCAGGGGGTCTAACGTGTCAAAAGCTGCCGTCTGTATGTAAAACGAAAAGCTTTAAAATTTTTACTTTTTTGCTGGGAAAATTTTTACTTTTTTACTGGGAATCACATCTGTGAACAAGCCAACGATGACTCGAGTCTGGATCACGTCATGTATCGTGACATAAACCCAAGATCCCGGTTGAGACCGTCTTCATGAGTGCGGAACTTGGCTATCAGTTTCTGCTCGATGATTTTGCGTTGTCGTGTGTTTCTAAGGTTGCCTTGGAGAACGCTTACCCGCAGATCCGAGGCTGAATGTCCTTGACTGCTGAAGTGTTCCCCGACTGGGAGGTAACAATCCTGCCTGGCGATTGTTGCGCGGTGCTCGTTCATACGTTGTCTCAGTGTCTGCATGGTCTCGCCGATGTACCATGCCGCGGTGCATTCTTTCCTGCAACGTATGAGGTAGACAACGTTGGCCGAGTCACATGAGTATGTACCATGTACCTGGTGGGTAGTGTCCTCACGTGTGATGGTGGTATCTGTGTTGATGATCTGGCATGTGTTGCAGAGTTTGCCGTGGCAGGGTTGTGTGGTGTCGTGGTCGCTGTTAACCTGAAAGCTGGGTAATTTGCCGCGAACGATGGTACTTCTGAGGTTAGGCGGCTGTTTGAAGGCAAGTAGTGGAGGCGTGGGGATGGCCTTAGCGAGGTGTTTGTCGTCATCGATGACATGTTGAAGGCTGCGAAGAACATGGCGTAGTTTCTCCGCTCCGGGGAAGTACTGGACGACGTAGGGTACCCTGTTGGTTGTGTCCTGTGTTTGCCTTCTGAGGAGGTCTATGCGATTTTTCACTGTGGCCCGTCGGAACTGTCGATCGATGAGTCGAGCGTCATATCCCGTTCTTACGAGGGCGTTTTTCAGCGTCCGTAGGTGTCCATCGCGTTCCTCCTTGTCTGAGCAGATCCTGTGTATTCACAGGGCTTGTCCATAGGGCTTCTTTAACGTGGTTAGGGTGGAAGCTGGAGAAGTGGAGCATCGTGAGGTTGTCCGTGGGCTTGCGGTAGAGTGAAGTGCTGAGGTGTCCGTCTTTGATGGAGATTCGTGTGTCCAGGAATGAAACCGATTCTGAGGAGTAGTCCATGGTGAGTTTGATGGTGGGATGGAACTTGTTTATGTTATTGTGTAGTCTTTTCAGTGATCCTTCGCCATGGGTCCAAAGGAAGAAAATGTCGTCGATGTATCTGGTGTACAGCGTTGGTTGGAGGTCCTGTGCAGCGAAGAAGTCTTGCTCGAACTTGTGCATGAAGATGTTGGCGTATTGGGGTGCGAATTTGGTCCCCATGGCTGTTCCGTGTGTTTGGGTAAAAAAATGGTACGTCGAGGGCATTCTGAAACCCATCGTACAGGGAACCCCCAGCTTCTGTCGCGACACTACAGACTTCTTACAGAAACTCAGTACCCACGGACCAGTTGAACCAGGAACACTCCTCGCCACGATGGACGTATCGGCACTCTACACCAGAATCCCCCACGATGATGGCATCGCTGCGACAGCCTCAGTACTCAACACCAACAACAGCCAATCTCCAGACACCATCCTACAACGTATCCGCTTCATCCTTGACCACAATGTCTTCACCTTCGACAACAATTTTTTTACCCAAACACACTGAGGGAGCGCCGCAATGTCAGAGGGGCAGTACTGAGGGAGTGCCGCACTGTCGGAGGGGCAGTTCTGAGGGAGTCCTGCACTAACGGAGGGGCGGTACTGAGGGAGTGCTGCACTATCGGAGGGGCAGTACTGAGGGAGTGCTGCACTATCGGAAAGGGCAGTACTGAGGGAGCGCTGCCCGGCAGAGGGTCAGTACTGAGGGAGCCCTGCACTGTCGGAGGGGCAGTACTGAGGGAGCGCTGCACTGTCGGAGGGGCAGAACTGAGGGAGGGCCGCACTGTCAGAGGGGCAGTAGTGAGGGAGCGCTGGACTGTCAGAGAGGCAATACTGAGGGAGTGCTGCACTGTCAGAGAGGATGTACTGAGGGAGCGCTGCAATGTCGGAGGGGCAGTACTGAGGGAGAGCCGCACTGTCGGAGGGTCAGTACTGAGGAAGTGCCGCACTGTCAGAGGGGAAGTACTGAGGGAGCGCTGCAATGTCGGAGGGGCAGTACTGAGGGAGCGCAAGCACTGTCGGTGGGTCGGTACCGAGGGAGCGCTGTACTGTCAGAGGGGCAGTACTGAGGGAGTGCTGCACTGTCGGAGGCGAAGTACTGAGGGAGCGCTGCACTGTCAGAGGGGCAGAACTGAGGAAGCGCTGCACTGTCGATGGTGCAGTTCTGAGGGAGCCCTGCACTGTCGGAGGGGCAGTACTGAGGGAGTGCTGCACTATCGGAGGGGCAGTACTGAGGGACTGCTGCACTATCGGAGGGGCAGTACTAAGGGAGTGCTGCACTATCGGAGGGGTGGTACTGAGGGAGTGCTGCACTGTCGGAGGGGCAGTACTGAGGGAGTGCTGCACTGTCAGAATGGGCAATACTGAGGGATCGCTGCACTGTCAGAGAGGCAGTACTGAGGGAGTGCTGCATTGTTGGAAGGGCAGTACCGAGGGAGTGCAGCACTGTCGGAGGGGCAGTACTGAGGGAGCGCTGCGCTGTCAGAGGTGCAGTACGGAGGGAGCGCTGTACTGTCAGAGAGGCAATACTGAGGGAGTGCTGCACTGTCAGAGGGGAAGTACTGAGGGAGTGCTGAACTGTCGGAGGGGCTGTACTGAGGGAGCGTTGCACTGTCAGAGGGGCAGAACTGAGGGAGCGCTGCACTGTCGGAGGGGCTGTACTGAGGGAGTGCTGCACTGTCGGAGGGACAGTATTGAAGGGGGCGCTGCACTGTCGAAGGGGCAGTACTGAGGGTGTGCTGCACTTTTGGAGGGGCAGTACTGAGGGAGTGCTGCACTTTTGGATGGGCAGTACTGAGGGAGCGCTGCACTGTCGGAGGGGCAGTACTGAGGGAGAGCCGCACTGTCAGAGGGGAGGTACTGAGAGAGCGCTGCACTGTCGGAGGGGCAGTACTGAGGGAGTGCTGCACTGTCGGAGGGTCGGTCCCGAGGGAGCGCTGCACTGTCAGAGGGGCAGTACTGAGGGAGTGCCGCACTGTCAGAGGGGCAGTAGTGAGGGAGCGCCGCACTGTCAGAGGGGCAGTACTGAGGGAGCCCTGCAGTGTTGGAGGGGCAATACTGAGGGAGTGCTGCACTGTCAGAGGGGCAGTACTAAGGGAGTACTGCACTATCGGAGGGGCGGTACTGAGGGAGTGCTGCACTGTCGGAGGGGCAGTTCTGAGGGAGTGCTGCACTGTCAGAGTGGGCAATACTGAGGGAGCGCCGCACTGTCAGAGGGGCAGTACTGAGGGAGCGCCACACTGTCGGAGGGGCAGTACTGAGGTAACGCCGAACTGTCAAAGGGGCAGTATAGATGGAGCACCGCACTGTCAGAGGGGCAGTACTGAGGGAGCGCTGCACTGTCAGAGGGACAGTACTGAGGGAGCGCCGCACTGTCAGAGGGGCAGTACTGAGGGAGCGCCGCACTGTCAGAGGGGCAGTACTGAGAGAGTGCTGCACTGTCAGAGGGGCAGTACTGAGAGAGTGCTGCATTGTCAGAGAGGCAGCACTGATGGAGAGCCGCACTTTCGGAGGGTCAGTACTGAGGGAGTGCTGCACTATCGGAGGGGCGGTGCTGAGGGATGGCTGCACGGTCAGAGGGTCACTACTGAGGGAGTGCTGCACTCTCGGAGGGGCAGTACTGAGGGAGCGCTGCACTCTCGGAGGGGCAGTATCGAGGGAGTGCTGCTCTATCGGAAGGGCAGTACTGAGGGAGTGCTGCTCAGTCAGAGGGGCAGTACTGAGAAGTGCCCTGCACTGTCAGAGGGGCAGTACTGAGGGAGTGCTGCTCTATCGGAAGGGCGGGACTGACGGAGTGCTACCATGTCAGAATGGGCAATACTGAGGGATCGCTGCACTGTCAGAAAGGCAGTACTGAGGGAGCGCTGCACTGTTGGAGGGGCAGTACTGAGGGAGCGCTGCACTGTCGGAGGGGCAGTACTGACTGAGCGCTGCGCTGTCAGAGGGGCAGTACTCAGGGAGCGCTGGACTGTGAGAGAGGCAGTACTGAGGGAGTGCTGCACTGTTGATGGGGCAGGACTCAGAGGGTGCTGCACTGCCGGAGGGTCGGTACCGAGGGAGCGCTGGACTGTCAGAGGGGCAGTACTGAGGGAGCGCTGCACTGTCGGAGGGGCAGTACTCAGGGAGTGCTGCACTGCCAGAGGGGCAGTACTGAGGGAGTGCTGCACTTTCGGAGGGGAAGTACTGAGGGAGCGCCGCTTTAATGGAGGGGCAGTACTGAGGGAGCGCCGCACTGTCGGAGTGGCAGTATTGAAGAGGGCGCTGTAATGTCGGAGGTGCAGAACTGCGGGAGTGCTGCACTGTTGGAGTGGCTGTACTAAGGGAGCACTGCACTCTCAGAGGGGCAGTACTGAGGGAGTGCTGCACTGTCAGAGGGGCAGTACTGAGAGAGTGCTGCACTGTCAGAGAGGCAGTACTGAGGGAGTGCTGCACTATCGGAGGGGCGATGCTGAGCGATGGCTGCACGGTCAGAGGGGCAGTACTGAGGGAGCGCTGCACTGTCGGAGGGTCAGTACTGAGGGAGCACCGCACTGTCAGAGGGGCAGTACTGAGTGAGTGCTGCACTGTCGGAGGGGCGGTTCTGAGGGAGCGCTGCACGATCGGAGGGGCAGTTCTGAGGGAGCGAGGCACTGTCGGAGGGGCAGTACTCAGGGAGCGCTGCACATTCAGAGGGGCAGTACTGAGGGTGCGCCGCACTGTCAGAGGGGCATTATTGAGGGAGCACCGCATTGTCGGAGGGCAGTACTGAGGGAGAGCTGCACTGTCCGAGGGGTAGTACTGAGGGAGCGCTGCACTGTAAGAGGGGAATTACTGTGGGAGCACTGCACTGTCGTAGGGGCAGTACTGAGGGAGCGCCGCACTGTCGGAGGGGCAGTTCTGAGGGACTCCTGCACTATCGGAGGGGCAGGACTGAGGGAGCGCTGCACGGTCAGAGAGTCAGTACTGAGGGAGCTCTGCACTGTCGGAGGGGCAGTACTGAGGGAGTGCTGCACTATCGGAGGGGCGGTACTGAGGGAGTGCACACTATCGGAGAGGCAGTACTGAGGGAGTGCTACACTGTCAGAGGGGCAGTACTGAGGGAGCCCTGCACTGTCAGAGGGGCAATACTGAGGGGGTGCTGCACTGTCGGAAGGGCAGTACTAAGGGAGCGCTGCACTGTCAGAGGGACAGTACTGAGGGAGTGCTGCACTGTTGGAGGGTCAGTACTGAGGGAGCTCCGCACTGTCGGAGGGGCAGTACTGAGGGAGAGCTGCACTGTCGGAGGGGCAGTACTGAGGGAGCACCACACTGTCAGAGGGACAGTACTGAGGGAGCGCTGCACTGTTGGAAGGGCAGTACTGAGGGAGTGCAGCACTGTCGGAGGGGTAGTACTGAGGGAGCGCTGCGCTGTCAGAGGTGCAGTACGGAGGGAGCGCTGTACTGTCAGAGAGGCAATACTGAGGGAGTGCTGCACTGTCAGAGGGGAAGTACTGAGGGAGCGCTGCACTGTCGGAGGGGTTGTACTGAGGGAGTGCTGCACTGTCGGAGGGGCAGTACTGATGAAGCGCCGCACTGTTGGAGGGTTAGTACTGAGGGAGCGCCGCACTTTCGGAGGGGCAAGTCTGAGGGAGTGCTGCACTGTCAGAGAGGCAGTACTGAGGGAGCGCTGCACTGTCGGAGGATCGGTACTAAGGGAGTGCTGCACTTTTGGAGGGGCAGTACTGAGGGAGCGCTGCACTGTCCGAGGGGCAGGACTGAGGGAGAGCCGTACTGTCAGAGGGGAGGTACTGAGAGAGCGCTGCACTGTCAAATGGGCAGTATCGATGGAGCACCGTACTGTCAGAGGGGCAGTACTGAGCGAGCGCTGCACTGTCAGAGGGACAGTGCTGAGGGAGCGCCGCACTGTCAGAGGGGCAGTACTGAGGGAGCGCCGCACTGTCAGAGGGGCAGTACTGAGAGAGTGCTGCACTGTCAGAGGGGCAGTACTGAGAGAGTGCTGCAGTGTCAGAGAGGCAGCACCGAGGGAGAGCCGCACTGTCGGATAGGTCAGTACTGAGGGAGTGCTGCACTATCGGAGGGGCAGTACTGAGGGAACGCCGCACCATCAGAGGGGCAGTACTGAGGGAGCGCCGCACTGTCAGAGGGGCAGTACTGAGGGAACGCCGCACTGTCAGAGGGGCAGTACTGAGGGAGCCCTGCACTGTCGGAGGGGCAGTACCGAGGGAGTGCTGCACTCTCAGAGGGGCAGTACTGAGGGAGCGCTGCACTGTTGGAAGGGCAGTACTGAGGGAGTGCAGCACTGTCGGAGGGGTAGTACTGAGGGAGCGCTGCGCTGTCAGAGGTGCAGTACGGAGGGAGCGCTGTACTGTCAGAGAGGCAATACTGAGGGAGTGCTGCACTGTCAGAGGGGAAGTACTGAGGGAGCGCTGCACTGTCGGAGGGGTTGTACTGAGGGAGTGCTGCACTGTCGGAGGGGCAGTACTGATGAAGCGCCGCACTGTTGGAGGGTTAGTACTGAGGGAGCGCCGCACTTTCGGAGGGGCAAGTCTGAGGGAGTGCTGCACTGTCAGAGAGGCAGTACTGAGGGAGCGCTGCACTGTCGGAGGATCGGTACTAAGGGAGTGCTGCACTTTTGGAGGGGCAGTACTGAGGGAGCCCTGCACTGTCGGAGGGGCAGTACTGAGGGAGTGCTGCACTTTTGGAGGGGCAGTACTGAGGGAGCGCTGCACTGTCCGAGAGGCAGGACTGAGGGAGAGCCGTACTGTCAGAGGGGAGGTACTGAGAGAGCGCTGCACTGTCAAATGGGCAGTATCGATGGAGCACCGTACTGTCAGAGGGGCAGTACTGAGCGAGCGCTGCACTGTCAGAGGGACAGTGCTGAGGGAGCGCCGCACTGTCAGAGGGGCAGTACTGAGGGAGCGCCGCACTGTCAGAGGGGCAGTACTGAGAGAGTGCTGCACTGTCAGAGGGGCAGTACTGAGAGAGTGCTGCAGTGTCAGAGAGGCAGCACCGAGGGAGAGCCGCACTGTCGGATAGGTCAGTACTGAGGGAGTGTTGCACTATCGGAGGGGCAGTACTGAGGGAACGCCGCACCATCAGAGGGGCAGTACTGAGGGAGCGCCGCACTGTCAGAGGGGCAGTACTGAGAGAGTGCTGCACTGTCAGAGGGGCAGTACTGAGAGAGTGCTGCATTGTCAGAGAGGCAGCACTGATGGAGAGCCGCACTTTCGGAGGGTCAGTACTGAGGGAGTGCTGCACTATCGGAGGGGCGGTGCTGAGGGATGGCTGCACGGTCAGAGGGTCACTACTGAGGGAGTGCTGCACTCTCGGAGGGGCAGTACTGAGGGAGCGCTGCACTCTCGGAGGGGCAGTATCGAGGGAGTGCTGCTCTATCGGAAGGGCAGTACTGAGGGAGTGCTGCTCAGTCAGAGGGGCAGTACTGAGAAGTGCCCTGCACTGTCAGAGGGGCAGTACTGAGGGAGTGCTGCTCTATCGGAAGGGCGGGACTGACGGAGTGCTACCATGTCAGAATGGGCAATACTGAGGGATCGCTGCACTGTCAGAAAGGCAGTACTGAGGGAGCGCTGCACTGTTGGAGGGGCAGTACTGAGGGAGCGCTGCACTGTCGGAGGGGCAGTACTGACTGAGCGCTGCGCTGTCAGAGGGGCAGTACTCAGGGAGCGCTGGACTGTGAGAGAGGCAGTACTGAGGGAGTGCTGCACTGTTGATGGGGCAGGACTCAGAGGGTGCTGCACTGCCGGAGGGTCGGTACCGAGGGAGCGCTGGACTGTCAGAGGGGCAGTACTGAGGGAGCGCTGCACTGTCGGAGGGGCAGTACTCAGGGAGTGCTGCACTGCCAGAGGGGCAGTACTGAGGGAGTGCTGCACTTTCGGAGGGGAAGTACTGAGGGAGCGCCGCTTTAATGGAGGGGCAGTACTGAGGGAGCGCCGCACTGTCGGAGTGGCAGTATTGAAGAGGGCGCTGTAATGTCGGAGGTGCAGAACTGCGGGAGTGCTGCACTGTTGGAGTGGCTGTACTAAGGGAGCACTGCACTCTCAGAGGGGCAGTACTGAGGGAGTGCTGCACTGTCAGAGGGGCAGTACTGAGAGAGTGCTGCACTGTCAGAGAGGCAGTACTGAGGGAGTGCTGCACTATCGGAGGGGCGATGCTGAGCGATGGCTGCACGGTCAGAGGGGCAGTACTGAGGGAGCGCTGCACTGTCGGAGGGTCAGTACTGAGGGAGCACCGCACTGTCAGAGGGGCAGTACTGAGTGAGTGCTGCACTGTCGGAGGGGCGGTTCTGAGGGAGCGCTGCACGATCGGAGGGGCAGTTCTGAGGGAGCGAGGCACTGTCGGAGGGGCAGTACTCAGGGAGCGCTGCACATTCAGAGGGGCAGTACTGAGGGTGCGCCGCACTGTCAGAGGGGCATTATTGAGGGAGCACCGCATTGTCGGAGGGCAGTACTGAGGGAGAGCTGCACTGTCCGAGGGGTAGTACTGAGGGAGCGCCGCACTGTAAGAGGGGAATTACTGTGGGAGCACTGCACTGTCGTAGGGGCAGTACTGAGGGAGCGCCGCACTGTCGGAGGGGCAGTTCTGAGGGACTCCTGCACTATCGGAGGGGCAGGACTGAGGGAGCGCTGCACGGTCAGAGAGTCAGTACTGAGGGAGCTCTGCACTGTCGGAGGGGCAGTACTGAGGGAGTGCTGCACTATCGGAGGGGCGGTACTGAGGGAGTGCACACTATCGGAGAGGCAGTACTGAGGGAGTGCTACACTGTCAGAGGGGCAGTACTGAGGGAGCCCTGCACTGTCAGAGGGGCAATACTGAGGGGGTGCTGCACTGTCGGAAGGGCAGTACTAAGGGAGCGCTGCACTGTCAGAGGGACAGTACTGAGGGAGTGCTGCACTGTTGGAGGGTCAGTACTGAGGGAGCTCCGCACTGTCGGAGGGGCAGTACTGAGGGAGAGCTGCACTGTCGGAGGGGCAGTACTGAGGGAGCACCACACTGTCAGAGGGACAGTACTGAGGGAGCGCTGCACTGTTGGAAGGGCAGTACTGAGGGAGTGCAGCACTGTCGGAGGGGTAGTACTGAGGGAGCGCTGCGCTGTCAGAGGTGCAGTACGGAGGGAGCGCTGTACTGTCAGAGAGGCAATACTGAGGGAGTGCTGCACTGTCAGAGGGGAAGTACTGAGGGAGCGCTGCACTGTCGGAGGGGTTGTACTGAGGGAGTGCTGCACTGTCGGAGGGGCAGTACTGATGAAGCGCCGCACTGTTGGAGGGTTAGTACTGAGGGAGCGCCGCACTTTCGGAGGGGCAAGTCTGAGGGAGTGCTGCACTGTCAGAGAGGCAGTACTGAGGGAGCGCTGCACTGTCGGAGGATCGGTACTAAGGGAGTGCTGCACTTTTGGAGGGGCAGTACTGAGGGAGCGCTGCACTGTCCGAGGGGCAGGACTGAGGGAGAGCCGTACTGTCAGAGGGGAGGTACTGAGAGAGCGCTGCACTGTCAAATGGGCAGTATCGATGGAGCACCGTACTGTCAGAGGGGCAGTACTGAGCGAGCGCTGCACTGTCAGAGGGACAGTGCTGAGGGAGCGCCGCACTGTCAGAGGGGCAGTACTGAGGGAGCGCCGCACTGTCAGAGGGGCAGTACTGAGAGAGTGCTGCACTGTCAGAGGGGCAGTACTGAGAGAGTGCTGCAGTGTCAGAGAGGCAGCACCGAGGGAGAGCCGCACTGTCGGATAGGTCAGTACTGAGGGAGTGCTGCACTATCGGAGGGGCAGTACTGAGGGAACGCCGCACCATCAGAGGGGCAGTACTGAGGGAGCGCCGCACTGTCAGAGGGGCAGTACTGAGGGAACGCCGCACTGTCAGAGGGGCAGTACTGAGGGAGCCCTGCACTGTCGGAGGGGCAGTACCGAGGGAGTGCTGCACTCTCAGAGGGGCAGTACTGAGGGAGCGCTGCACTGTTGGAAGGGCAGTACTGAGGGAGTGCAGCACTGTCGGAGGGGTAGTACTGAGGGAGCGCTGCGCTGTCAGAGGTGCAGTACGGAGGGAGCGCTGTACTGTCAGAGAGGCAATACTGAGGGAGTGCTGCACTGTCAGAGGG